>JAODYC010000003.1:207209-250900 GCA_026262405.1 Curvularia hawaiiensis
AAAAAAAAGAAAAGAAAAACAGATTTGCATACATAACCATAGAATACGTAGACTAGACAACACAGCATGTCAAGACTAGACATGCCCACGTGTCTAGCTCAAGAGCCCCACGTGCACATCCACAATGTCAGTTTTTTTTTTCTTAAAGTGAAAACGGAAGATCAGAGACATGGTCGGACTCGAGAACAGATGATGTCAGAGAACAGGGGGGTAGGTTACCTATACGGACCCAACAAGTTTAATCCGAATAATATATTAGAAGCCAGGGGGTGTTTTTCTTTTCTAGCGGATCATGATATACATGCGTTGTCACGAGGAAGAAGTAGTAATGCTACTGCGATTTCCAACACGCATGCATTTTGCACATTAAGCTGATGGACCCATTTCCAATCTCCAATACCAGGTGTACACGAACAACGAAGCGCTTTGAAAGACATGTGCGTTCAAGTTATACAAAAGATCTTTTTCTTCTTCTCTCACAATCAGAGAATGATAAAATTACATGATATCGTTGCAAATCTCTCACTACCTCGCCTTCTGCACCGGCTTCTTCTTCTTGTTCCCCTCATAATCCACAATCCCGCGCTTGCGATGATTCTGCGCAGTTTTCCACCGCACGTACAGCATGACTGCGTCTTTGAGGCCGACAAAAAGACAGCCGCCGACGATGCTGCGACCCCATCGCGTTTGAAGGAAGCCTGTTGGTTTGTTCACTCCTCCTACTCTACCACCGTGCTTAACCCAGCCACCCAGCCACGACACGGCTGGTACACCGGATGGCGGGTTAACCCAGGACGAGGGAAGAGTGTGCCGTAGCAGCTCGCCTATAGCGGCAGCTATGGTGGGGAAGATGAGGGCGCCGAGGATAGTGTCTGCAAGGGACGTGGTGGAAAAAGTGACTCCACGTTCGCGTCGCACGCGCCGGGGTCGCTGTGGTGCTGGCTGCATGGGTACATTTGGTGCTGGCGCTGGGTTTGCTTGAAGATTGATGTCAGCTGGTGCTTCGGCGTCATTCTCCCAGTCACCATCTTGTTGCACTGCATCGGCTTGTTCCCCTGGACGCGCCTCGTTGTTGTCTCCGTCGCCTCCGTCATTCCAGTCAGCAAAAATGTCAAAGTCCAGCTCGATCTCTACTTCCTCCACTCCGCCTACGTCGCCCTCGTGGTCATGTGCGTGGTCGTGATCGTCCTGGTTTTGCACGTCGGCGTCGGCGTTCTCGCCTGCCCGGGGCTGTATCTCCCTAAGCCACTGCTGCTCCCGTGGCAGCCACACGCGCTCGTAGTATGCATTGTAAAAACCTCGAATATATGGGAGTGCCGCAAAGGAGAAAGCCGCGCTTGGAGGCCACTGTAGCTGGAGCATCTCGTCCCCCGGTTGGCCTGAGCTGACGAAAAAGATGAGCGGGAGAAAGGGTAGGAAGGAATCAGCAAAGGTCGTTCTGCTTGCAACCAGTACGGTGGGTATCAGCGGCAGCCCGAGGTCCAGTCTCCAGTGATGTCTCAGATGGTCAAGCCATTGCATGATGACCGAATTGACCCCTCGATTTGGCGTCTCGTACAGCGGACCGAGAATCTGGAGCGCGTCCTCTGTACCGAATATTTGATATATTGTCGCCGTGCCCGATAGTGTCAATGTCGAGTATAGTGCTGTCCCCGTGAAAAGGGCGAATCCAGGCAGCTGCAGACTGCCGACCACGCGTTCGATACGCCTTACCGCATCTACGACATAGCTCTTTGGCCGTTGCACTTTGATCTCACTCTTACATTGCGGACACAAAATCTTCCCTGCTGTTGTACCTGCACGCCGCCGCGCGCTTGGCGCCTCCATATCCGCTATCCAATCCAATAAACACTTCTCGTGCGCTACTAATGAGCAAGCGCAAGGATTACGCCACTCTGATGTTGTCTCATCATCCTCCGTCTCGTCGTTGAAACAAATCCAGCATTTGCGGGGCTCGTCGTCCTCATCTTGTTGTGGCGCCGCGTATTGGGTGGGCGTGTCGTGTTGTTCTTGGGATGCGGAAGCGGCTGACTGTGACGGCGGTGTGTTGAGCAGAAGCGTTTGTGAGTCTACGGATTGATCGGAGAGACTATTAGTCCGGTCTGTTCGGTCTTGTTGCGAGAGGGATGATTCAGCCGGCGGCGAGGGTCGATGTTGCGACGCGGGGCGCTGCGGCGGAAGAGACGCCATGTCGTGGGAGTTTGTGGAGATGAGATGGAGGGCCGCTGAGTGTCGCGATGTCGGTCGAAGCCAGACGTGGAAAGCGAACGTCAAGACAGACTACTCGGTACAAATAAAGCCTGGGCACTTTGTGAGCAATAGAGTGGACCGATGCTGTAGTTTAGCTCGGTGTTTGTTCACTAGACTTCCCGAGCTGCAAGACGTCACCAATCATCCCTGTCAATCACTAGCGCTGCCAAGGCAGAGCACGTGTGCTGAACTTCACTTGTTGATTTAGACTTTGTGAGATGAGAAATCTGGAATCATGATGCAATTGGTCGTGAACTCCTGAAGTAAACAAATGCTCGATGCCTGGTCGGAATCAAGACTAACAACATGGATCATTTCTACCATTCAAACCCGGTCGTCAATTACCAGTAAGCAAGTGTGATGCATTTGATATTGCGAATCTGAGCGGGTTCTACTCACTCTCAACCGACATCAAATTGTCATCACTTGTTGTGAAAACACTCATCTATGCTATAGGCTTCAACATCTGCCCCGAAGGCAAATTATTCAATATCAAAATGAACCGATGCTGTGCGTCCACATCTTTTCCTTCCTTCTTCGCCTAGGACCAAGGTACCTCACTGTCCATCGTCGCACGTAAACCTTCAAAGACGTTAAGCTAAAAGCGACGGCCCAGCTCTGGTCTGAATCAATGCTACAGGTCTGACGGTGCGCGCTTGGCGTAGCATTGTGAGTCTCCCCAATGATAGGGCTTCCGCTGAGCTGCAACATAGTCTTGCTGCGAATACTGGTACACGGGATGAGATTGCTGTTGCGCATAGGCGATGTGATTAGGTAGTCTGGCGAGTTGTTTGTTGACGAGGTCACGGTGCATGGCTGTGTTTGGGGAGGGTTGAACACTTGGTGTCTGTCCTGCAAATCCCTGATGCGTATCTTGCCGTTGGTTGTGACGGCCTTCCAGCGTCGGATATAGATGATAGATGCCTTCTGAATTCTTCTTTGTAAGGAATTTCGAGACCGGCGATGGGTGCTGAGTGTGACCTTGGGGTTCTAGTAGAGCTCTAACACCGTCCTCGCGCCAGTGGTACATGATGTTATCAACTCCAGCAAGGCTATTGTGGTCGCTATGCTCGTTGTCTTTATGTTTGTCGTTTCCACCATCAATTTTCTCTATGAACGGCCCCTTGTTTGCTGCAACTTTTCCTATTTTCTTTCCAACACGCTCCCAGCTTTTAGATGGAACAAATGCAATGCCAGAATCATCAACAGGAGGATAGTAGGTGACAGGCTTGTTATCAGGATCCACGTCAACCCCGGCCTGTTGCAAACAGTGACCACAATCTTTATACGTGCTCTCCAGCAAAAACCGGTGATGCGACTCAAAAAGCCCATCGCATCCTTGGTGTGCGCAATGGTAGTGGAATGTGTAGTGCTGGTGCTTGTTTTCGGGATGCGATTCAAAGAAAGCAATGCACATACCTGCAACGTTCGGGATTCGTTTTCGCAATTTCAACGAGGGTACTTTCAGAGAATAGACAATGAACTTTTTATGTGCCAAGGTAAAGTATGGATTCGGATGGATAGAGATGGGTTGAAAGCCACGGGTTGAAGTCTTGTGGGGAGAAAAGTACCCAACACCGATGTAGGGAATTTATTCTGAGGGGAGCATGTTCTAGAAACTGCTTACAGTGAAAGCGAATAGCAACAACAAGTATGTGGTTGAGCTGACGGATCTGAGAGTGAAAGGGCTTTGTCACATAGCAACTCTTGCAAGTCCTGATCACCACCTACGGTAAGCCTTGACTACCTAGCTCTACATCGGTCGTCAACGAGATTTACACCCCAAAGTCCAAAATCTACGAGAAAAGCTTCCCAAAGATCTTCAAGCTGTACAATGATACCTCAATGTAACTGTATGCTGTTCTCACCCGCCTGTTTTCATGAGTCGCTTTGGTTCATATGGACGTTGTGGATACCGTTCCTCTCCAAAGCGAGGATAGTAGACTAAAACACTAGCAATGTCCAGTCGCCCTATCAATAATGTGCTACATATTTTCTTGATGCCAAGGGTTGAGAACTAAGCAAAGTGACATCGTCAGTACATGCGCTGGCAGTTAGAAGTCCGGATCTCGCCACACAAGTACCAGTGATATCTTTTTGGAACCAGGAGATCACAGCTTCATTTCCCAAACGCTCTAACGGATTGAACACCATGATTCAGAGACTCATACTACACGATAGCTTGAAGTCCATAATAAATTATAGCTCAACGTTCGCTTTGAGAAATATGCTATTGCGCAACTCGAGCTGTGAGTTATAGCCACGTTCAATCTGACACAATATTATTACTTTCAACTATCATGACTGGAGATAGAGATGAGAATTAGTGTTTCCTAATTAGTTGTTCCAAACTGTAGGCGCACTAAAAGTGATGGTAGCGTCTTCTAGCTTAGTCACTACGTTTATGCGCGGAAGACCTGGCCAGAAATTCGGAAAGTACTCATCACCCACTGCATTCGTATTGCGACCCTCTTCAACATCACCGGCCCCTTGACCCATGTCCATGGTTCCGATTGAAGCCCTAGTAGTTTTCTGATTTGGCATTGTGGCCGCCCAACGGTTGGTTCCCGGAAGTTCGTCATAGGTGCTGTTGCCGAAGGGCAGAGGCGGCTGGGCTAGCAATGTATCAACGCCCAAGAGATCGTATAAATCAGTGGTGAATGGTAAGACAGCTGGCAGGATTGGCTTGAAGGTGGCCTGAAACCAGGGTCTCTCTGCTGGTTTGGACTCGAAGGGGTCACCCGCAGTATCATGTGGGTAAATCTTAACTGAAGTTTCACCGTTCTTTCCTTCGACCCAGTCAAACCTGGCTAGGTGCTTGGGAATATTCCAATCTATCTGTAGATTAGTGAGAGTGCTTTTGAGTAAGATATGCGCTCGTGATTTGGTGACTGAGTGAAACTGTAAAACAAACGTACTTATTCTTCCGTTCCAACAGGTGTATTTTTGACTGACGTAGATTCTGCTAACTCTGACATTTTTCCTCTCCTCTGTTACTCCACTAGGGTCTGTGTAGTTGTACTTGAAGAAACCCGGAACGATCAAGAGCTCGTCGTACGGACCAACAGGACTCTCCGTGTATCGGATGATCTGTATCTGGCCAAGTATGCCGACGTACTCGCCCTCCACGGCTGACGCATACTGTCGTTCGAGTGGTGGAAAAGCCTTAGTTGGTAGGTCGGTTGAAGGGGGAATAAAGGTGACAGAATACACGGTTCCCTTCAATGTCCATGGTGCAGGCGCAAGTTCGATTGGACGAGTCGAATTGTTGTCCCACTGGGCCGTGGACAGCACAGCAAGCTTTAAAAGCAGGTATACAACACCACACCTCATCGTTGGAGCCGACAGGGAAAGGGTAGTAAGGTCGATAGCCAACGATCGGCAGATCCAGCTATTAGGCGTTGTGGGGGCGAAATACAAATTTGGTAAATATCTTCGAAGGGTTTACCTCAAACGCTCCACAAGAGGAAGCGCGACTAACTTCTGTTCTCTGGATAACTATCTATAAAAAACAACTCTCTTATTCCTTGTGACTTACAGTGTGGATTTACGTAATTCCGGCAATCACTGTTCCCGGCGATCGCTATTTAATGATGTGGGGTGGGTAAACCCACTCGAGTCTTATTGGAGCCCTTCGGCCCGGGTACGAAAGCTGCATGGTCTTACGCACGTATCGTTCTCATTCGGAAGATGAGGCCAAATAAAGTAATAAGATATATCAAAGTAGTCTCTTCAACCTCGGGACAAGCCCTGAATCATAAGAACAGGGCCTATTGCTCTCTAAGGGCATGTTTGGTTGCGGTAAGTTGAAATGTAATTCGGGCCATAATCCCAGCTCTATCTGAGCGCCACACCTACTGTAACGACCGTAAAGGGAACTGCAATCGCAAAAAAGGAAAGGGGGTGGCGGGAATTGAGATTTAGACGCGACTACATAAGTAGTTAGATCATCTCTTTAGCGTACACTAAGTCTTGCTACGAAAGCCCCATAAACTCTAATCTGAAGTCTCTGTTAACTTTTATACCCTTGTTTGAATCAGAATCCTGTGGGGGGATATTGTTTTGTCTTATTACCAAATATGTATATCTCCAAATTAATTCTTCTTCCTTCAGTTCTCGCATTACCGCTACTAGACCCGATATTAGACCCCATCATTGATAGTATCTGGGGCGTCCCGAGCGGTCTTATAAAAACAACTCTAGGGAGTCTCACGAGTACGCTTGGTGCTGAACAGTCTTATGATTATGTCGTAGTCGGCGGTGGTACAGGCGGTAACACAATCGCATACCGTCTTGCTCAGGCTGGCTTCACTGTCGCAATCGTCGAGGCTGGAGGGTCATACGAAATAGGCAAGCCCATTGTTGGTCCTGCGCCCTTCGGTGATATCATCGGTGTTGGCTCAAATCCAGCTGACAGCATCCCAACTGTTGACTATGGTTTGAGAACAGTTCCACAAGCCGGCGCGGGAGGCCGTAGAATGCATTACGCGCAAGGCAAATGTCTCGGCGGCTCTTCAGGCCTGAATTTCATGATTCATCACCGCCCAAACCGAGGAGCTTTAGATGCGTGGGCAGAGGCTGTCGATGATGAGAGCTACTCGTTCGACCAGTTTCTCCCGTATTTCAAGAAAAGTTTCACTTTCACCCCGCCGAATCAAAAGACACGTCTGGCCAACGCAACAACAGCCTACGTGGAGGATGACTTCAGTTCGTCGCCAAGCTCGCCAATCCAGGTGACATATCCTAACTGGACACCCGTCTGGTCGACATGGGCAGCCAAGGGACTGGAGACACTCGGGATGAAATTGACGGATAAGTTTAACCAAGGTGTCCTCAACGGGTACCATTACGCGCAAACAACAATGGACCCGCACGCTCAGGTTCGGTCTAGCTCGGCTGAGTTTATATATGCGGCAAGAGACGCGAACATGGGTGATAAGCTCACTGTGTATCTTGGATCGCGAGTCAATAGGGTACTTTTCGATGACACCAAAATGGCCACTGGCGTTGAAGTCGCCGGATTAGGACTGCTGAAATACACCATTTCTGCCAAGAAGGAGGTAATCCTTTCGGCCGGTGCCATACACACACCGCAGCTACTCATGTTATCTGGTATTGGCCCTGCCAAACACCTTGCCGAGCATGGTATCGATGTACTAGCGGACCGCCCCGGTGTAGGGCAGAACATGACCGATCATGCTCTTTTTGGGCCTACGTATGAAGTGACATTCGATACTCTGAATAGGGTAATCGGAGACCCTGTCGTCCTTGCAGCAGCTATAGCCGAATATACACTGACCCAAACTGGGCCCTTAACGACAAATGTGGCAGAGTTTCTGGCATGGGAGCGGATGCCAAACAGCGCCAATCTGAGCCAGTCAACATGGGAACAACTGCTTCGATTTCCCGAAGATTGGCCTCATATCGAGTATTTCCCAGCGGCAGGCCACATTGGCGCCTTCAATATCCCGTGGCTCGAACAGCCAAAAGATGGAAAGATGTATGCGGCTATTATCGCCGCATTAGCTGCTCCGCTGTCTCGAGGCAATATTTCACTTGCCAGTGCTTCTCCTGCGCAAAGTCCGTTGCTCAACCCGAACTGGCTAACCCACCCAGCCGACGTCGAGGTTGCAGTCGCGATATACAAGCGCATACGCGAGATCTTCAACACAGAGGTAATCCGAAGCATCCGTGCGAGTGATGCCGAGTATTTCCCTGGCTTGGATGTGGAGACGGACGAGCAGATTTTGGGTAATATTCGGACGAGTGTAATGTCAGTTATGCATGCATCATGTACTGCACGGATGGGACGTATCGATGACCCAACTGCTGTGACAGATAAGCACGCAAAAGTAATTGGAGTCCAGGGTCTTAGGGTTGTCGATGCTAGCTCGCTCGCGTTATTGCCCCCAGGTCATCCTCAGTCGTTGATCTACGCTCTAGCAGAGAAAATCGCGGATGAGATGATTCAAGGACGATGATGCGTCTTTTATGGAGTTCAAAGGAGAAAATGAGTAATGCAGACACATAGACGGAAGAAGCATAAATTCCCTGACACTTGCACGTTATTCTCTTTGTGACCACCACAGAACTAATACCTTAGTACAGTCCAAGAGTTTCTCCTACAACACTTCGGAATATTCCTTTTGGATCAAATTCCTCCCTTACACTCTTGAATCTCCTAAGATGTCCTGAATCAATCTTATTGTTTGCCATCGTTAGATTGAAGACCTCTCTTGTATTCTTAGTCCAGTGTGGTCGGCAGGGAAACGTTTCGATCAGGCTTTGAGCCAGCCTGTCGTAAAACCCCTCGTTGAACCTTTTGCCATCACCCCAGCTAGGTTTGAAGGTTGGAAAGTCGAACATCAGGGCACCTTTGGACCAGTCTGCACCGTCTTCGGTTCCGGTGGTGACTTGTCCAAGTAAGTCGTTGTATGGCTTCCCGAACTTGATGTTAATACCGGAACGATACGTGGACGTCATGATGATTCCTTTCTTGGCCTCATTGTCGAATGCCTGTCGCACATGCTTGAGCACATCATTTGCGATGACAACGGGGAATGCAAGCTCAAGGGTCAAGCCTCGAAGTCCAAGGTCCCATTGCGTTCCATAACCAGGATAGAGGCCGCCAATCAAGACGTCGTAATTCCAGCCGTATACTGGCCAAGTTGTTATTGCCTTATCTGTTCTCTTGTCACGAAAGTTCGGTGGCGACCATAGTCCAAAGAACAATGTCTCGGCCGCCATGTTAGACGTAGCTAGGATCTTGCCTTCCCAATGTAAGTAAACGTGGATCATTAGTTGTACCTAACACTCACCAGAGTTCAGCAGACCTGCTGCAAAATCAGCTTCAGTCTTTGTGACACTGAAAGTTGATTGGAATCCTTCTTGATCGGAAAAGCCATCGGGGACTGGGTCGTAATAGCGATGGTGAAACTTGCGCAAAAAGGGCCACCACCAAAGATTTGCAGTTGCGTACGGCGCAATTAGCCCATAGATATCCCCGTTGAGAACCCTGTCTTCAGGAATACTAGGAAATTGGTTAATCATGTATCAAAAAAATGATTCAAATATTCGGTGGAGTACTTACATATCCTGCTTAGCATAAACCTTGAAATCAGGATAGATCTTGAATTTGACTTTGGCAATGACGCCAAGCAGACCCAGTGAGGTAGATGCAGCGAGCCACTCATCACTTTCGGACCTCTTGACCACACGAAGTTCACCATTTCCGTCAATGATGTGGAGCTCCAACGCACCTGCCGCCACCATACTGTCTTCGCGAATGCTGCTCCGATGCGCACCCATTGCAATACTTCCTGCTAGTGTTATGTTCCAGTTTACCAGTGTATATCCCATACTTGCGTTGTTGAGATGAAGATACTCAGCAAGCTGAAAAAAGGTAACGCCTGCCTCGATCATCACAGAACCATCTTGAGCCCCAGCTGGAAGGTCGAATTCACTGATGCGATTGAGCTGTTCGGTCCGGACGATTACAGTCGAGGAGTTGTCGGAACACATGGTATCATACCACATGTGGCCTTTACCTGACGCTCTGATAGGTGTGCCATTGCTTGCAGCTGTACGAACAATATCAATCGTTTCTTCTACGGTTTTTGGATCGTAGACTTCTGCGACTTCGCGACACGCAGGGAAACCTGGGCCATCGAAGGTGTTAAATGGATCGGAAAAGACAACAGATGATGATAGTAAGGCAAGGAGTGCAAGCCGAACTTGAGGCATGATTCTGTACAAGAGAGGTCCCCCGTGATTCTTGTTGCTTCACTGGGCTTAGTTGGCTAAAGACGATTCTAACAATTTGCTTTGTGAACGATATGCACTAGCTATTTGTATTGTTCAAATCACACTGAATTCTATCTCTACGTTCATGTGATATTACAAGCAGCCAGTCGATGCCGATGGGAGCTTCCTCTTTTCACGGCGATGTACCCAGAGCGTGAAGGGCTGGTCAATATCAGATGTAGTTTATGTATCTGGGGAAGGAAATGCAACTAGAGTAGGCATTCGAACCGAAAGACTTTCGGAGAAATAAACGTTTTCGAATACCAAGCACTATACATTGCGGGGTAGTAGTATTGGTATTCTTGGCATGATGCTTGGCATAGAAAGTCCATGACTCCTGACTACTCGAAAAAAAAAGATTCTGAAATCATACCAGCGCGATAGACTGTCCACTTATTCATTGCTACTGGCTCGGTTGTGACAGATGGTTCAAGACATTTTCAGCTTGGATCCCCTATCCAAGTCACATGATATATTCCCGCCAGAACTTGGTGATGCTGATGTACTTTGTTTTGTTTCTACTAAAATTTCATCTCCTCTCTCCGTCGGATTATTGTAGTAAGCTCTGATCTTAACTCAAGGTTGTCAGGGATCACCAAGGCCTTTGACACCAAGTCAGGGGACTAATGCTACATAGTCATTCTGTTTCAACGTGGTTTAGATTGTAAATCTACTTTAGATCAGTCAGATTTCCAGAAACTACAGAAGCGACAAAAAGCAGATCTCGCTTTCTTAGTGTGCCGTCAAATAGAACGCAAAAGGTTCACTTCCAAGATATCGAACTGTCTCTGACAGCCAATAGTTCAACATTATTACCGAAGAGCTGAAGTTTGCTAATACAACAAAGGCAAGAGTGTCAGATAGTAGAGCACATATAATTCTGTCCCATACGCCCATGCACATCCGGCCGGTCTACAATCCCTCTATTTGGAATTCAAACAACCGGTCGCCCTTGCCTTCTTCGATTGGCTTCGCGTCAACATCATAGAGCGTCCTCTCCAAGTACGTCACGTTTCCTTGACGATCGCACAGCACCACAATATTCTTCTGCGTGCCATAGCACCCGCTCGTAGCATCTACCGCTCTGTTTTTGACAACATCGCCAATCTCGTGCGCAGGCATCTTGTGCTCGTCTAGGTGATCCCTTCCGATGGCTGGAATAAAAATGCTGTGCCGGAGCTGATTGAGATACATGTCCCACTCCTCGTTCTCTTTTTGCCGGGGCATTGTGTCTATTTTTAAGACAGCTAACAGTCGGGCGATGAGTTGGTCGCGGGTTTCGTTCGCAGCAACAGATTCAGCAATTGCCTTCTTGGTCCACGCTTCACCGTTTGTGACTTTGGGCCAGGAACGGTCGCTGTATGCTGCGTTGCTGAGAGCACGTGTTTCGTCAGGTTTTCCCAGTAGATGAACCACGCCCTGGACGTCTGGAGTACGGTTGCTCACAATAGCTAGGCCCTTTCCTTCTCCTTTGATCACGTCCTGCATGAAGCCGTAACACAGCGAGAAGCCACCTACGCCTTCAACACCATCTTCCTCAATCATCCTCCTGGCAAACTCCTCGGTGCTCTCTTTTTTGGCGGGATCAGATTTTAGCCAGGCGTTTGGGATCAGACCTCTGCTACGTGCACCCTCCACGATGGTCTGGTCCTCTTCCCGGTAATTGGTCAGTACGGCGATGCGGCCTTGGCGGGTGACTCCGAGCCAGGTGCCATGTACCGGGCGGTGGAGATCGTAACCACCTAGAACTTGTGAATCTGGTGAAGGCCACCATGTTGCTTCTGCGGTTGGGCGATGGAGGTATTCCTGTCAAGGGATGAGTTTCGCGCAAGTTCAAGTCGATGAGAAAAGACAAACATCTCGATTATTGAGTAATATGAAGGGATAGTCCGGGTGGGCCGTTGTGAGTATAGCGATGCACATTGTGAATTAGGATGCCGATGGTGTACTAGGGAAAGTTGGAAAGACTAAGGAAACTGGCGTCTCGTCGTCGTGTTCTGTGGCGTTTATGGCGGAAAGAGACGGGACAGACTAGTAGCTGTACTTAATCCAAGGCAGGCGGTGAGAGTGATTGCCAGCAAGAGGCTTCAACGCCGGTTCATATACGTGGTTCCAACAGTCGACCGTGTGGAGTGAGATGGGATGATACATGTCTGGATGCAGTTGGCGACATGAGGCGCTGCGCCGCGTCCTTGTGACGATGAAAATGTGCGACTCCGCGCTGACGTGCCGAGCGACAGGATCAATCCTCTTCCTTGCTTTCGTTTTGTCTATCCCCGCACAAGACTCATCGCATAATTGTTTCTATCCCAGCAGCGCACATAAAGACTGGCGTGAGCAGTCAGTCTCTGGTCACGCCGCCCATGATGACTGTGCAGTGTTCCTGCAGCGGAGTAACGCCACGGAAGTGTCCCAAAACGATCAGTCACGTGCCGATGCTGCTAGCCGAGGATCCCTGTCACTGCCCCAGCTTGAATCCCTGTCCGACCTCCATGACGCCGGCTGCGCCTGCCTCGACATGTCCCATCCTTCCACTCCACTTTTTACCCTCCCACGATAGCAGAGCAGCGGAGCTCTCGAGGGAAAACACCTAGAATCGGCTCCTGGAACCGCAGAAGGAGACGCCATGGCAGCCAACTTCGCCCCGTACCAAGACATCCCCGAATCGTCGCGTGCCCTGTCCCCACCACTCCGCTCGCCCCGAGCATCCGTCGACCGCTCCCGCACCATCGCATCCCCGCCTACACGTCCCTATGACCACCAAGACTACTTCCAAGGTCAATCGCCCATATCTCCCCTTGGAGAGCCCGAAACAGAGCGCATAACATGGGACCAGCCCTCGCGCAACACGGGCTTCGGCCGTTCCCGTGAAGACATCGACATGTTCACCACATCGCTGGGTTGGCGCCTCGACTACGAAGCTTGTCTGGCATATCTGTTGCTCCCGCCTGCAGGCGGTGTTTTGCTGCTCATGTTTGAGCACCAGAGCGACTATGTGCGCTTCCATGCGTGGCAGAGCAGTTTGTTGTTTGCATTCATCTTTGTCGTCCACGTGATATTTAGCTGGTCGAGCTTCATCTCATGGGTTATGTTGATTGGGGACTTGGGGCTCATTGGTTGGCTGACGTGGAGGGCGTATCTCGACGGTAAGTTCGAGCCTTTTACATGTATCGTGGATCTGCGTACTGATATCTGCATCAGCGGCAACGCTCGACCGATGTGAGGTTCCTCTTTTTGGAGCACTAGCGAGCTCCATCCTCGACGACGAATAATGAAGCGACGTTGAGATATGGATTTTCATGCTGAAATGATCTGGGTTTTGCAATACAGCAAGGCGTTGGTGGAGCATTCAATGGCGTTGGGAATTTGACAATCATCTTTGTGTGGCAGAAGACTGCAAGCGGAATCTCTTTTACTTGAGACTGTAATACATCTTTCCACTTGCAAAACCTAAAGCAACCAGCCATTGCTATCCAAACCTCTCTTTCGCAATTTGCTTCAAAAACTCCATAGTCTTACTCTCCTTCTCCCTTCTCTCGGCTAATCTTTCATTTCTCTCTGCCTCCCTCGCCCGCGCAATCTCCTCGCGTCGTATCTCCCTCTCATTCTTCTGTCGTTCCTGCTCCCGCTTCTTTTTCTTGTAATTGTCAATGCCATCGTCACCCATGAGATCCGACTCGGCGACATCCATATCCCCAGATTCTTTAGCATCGCGGAACGACTGCAGTGTGGACGTCGTCTCACGCTTCTTTTCTAATTGGCGCTCGCGGCTGCCGGGGTCTGGGCGTGGCACAAGCTCCTCCAGGCGTTCTTTCTGCGCTTTACGGTCGACCTTGCGCGAATAGCGCAGATCATCCATGTACTCGGACTGCCCTCGAGCTTGTTCTTCATCCCGCAGCTCGTTCCTGTATGCTAGATCATCGAGTTTGGGTATGGTTGGTCCATGACCAGAGTGCCGTGCTAGATTCGTCGGTAGCGCTGGGCCGAAGTCGTCGTCGCTGTCATCCTCTGCGCCTTGTGCAGGTGCGTAGCTGGGCGACTCTCGTTTGGCTGGGGTGTGTGAAGAAGCGCGGTACGATTGCACTGTTTCTTGCGCTGTTTTGAGCATAGATGGATCGTACCAGCTTCGTGCTAATTCTCCACGATTCCTGTAACGTCAGAACGATATCCTCATGCGTTTTTCTCCAGAAAGATTCACGCGTACCATTTGCTGACGAAGCTTTTCCATCGCCCCTTTGCTTCTCGTTCGTCTAGATCGTCGAGTTGTATCTGTTTCTGGATGTCCAGGTACGACTGGAACAGTGGTCGGTACTCGTCATACTGGCGCTTTGATAGTTGTCTCGCTTTGTACGGCAGCTCTACAGGTTTCCGTGCAGGTGAGCGCGATCGCGTTCGCGTTCGCTTATGGCGGTGGCTGTCGTCATCGCGGCGAGGAGAGCGGGAGCGGGAACGATGCGAGCGGTGATGGCGCTTGAAAACGCGCGCTTCTTGCGTTGAGGATTCAGCACGAGACCGAAGCTGTGCTCTGGATTCCTCCGGTGTCCAGCTACGGCGCGGCATGGTTGAGGTTGCGAGATGAGCGGAGCGCGATTGAGACGAAGTTGACAGTCCACACGCCATGGCGGGCCGTCCCGCTCTTAGTCCATGCAACCACTCTGGATGATTATCCTCGCTGCCCACATCTCTGCATAGTCTCGTAGCATTGCCTCATTCGCGCATATCGCGCAATATATATAGTTATACGAGCAAATCAACACGAAAAAATTGACCATGGGCTATTCGACCACTTTATGGTCTTTCATAGCAAGTTTTGGACTAAGGCTAAACCCTTATAATCACGACTGGCGGTCGACCTTAGATTTATGTTGGTATGGGCTATCGCTTTGATGCTTCAAATTATGCGGGAGAGACAAGTTACGTCTATATTGACAGGAATACTTGAGCTATAGCTATATTAGATCCAGACTCTTCCTCTGCTACACCCCGGACTAACGCCTGGTTTAGAACACGCACTGACATGTTGTTATTCAGACGTAGTAGTAGATACTGTAACAACCTGCGCCATCACGATTGAAAAGAAGGTGCTGATCATCCTTGTATCCAGTGAAACTTCGGAAGTCATTTCCAGCAGTTGTGCTACAGGAGTTAGTTAAGTCAAATACTGACTATTGTTGAAGACTTACTCGACCACAGCGTAATTGAATTTACCCTGCGCGTTATTCTCAACAAAGAAATGGAAGTTGACACCGGAGCCGAAAGTCACACGGTAAGGTATGTCCTCCCAAGTTGTAACTTGGTTCTTGCCGCCAAGCGACACCCAGTCGTTGCTGCTAGGGTTGCCGCAGGCACCATCGTTGGCACAGTACTGTTCACCTTGGTCAACGAACACAGCTCTGATATATAAAGGGCAAGAAGACGACCTACTGCGACTCCCGAGAAGGATTTTCCCGGCCCGTAACAATTGACTAAATGAATACCCTCTCCTCGTTTCGCGATGGTAGGGACGCCATAGACCTGGGCGGCGAACAGAGCAGCGCCTGTAAGAAGAGTGTTGAACATCATTGTCAATGCTTGTGAGGTTCGCTGGTCTGGTGGCAATGCGGTGTTTTCTGATGTACTAATAACTATGAAGGAGAGGATGGCCTCTTATACAACTACACCTTATACTAAAATACAGATTCTTCCTCATCAAAATGGAAACTTGTAGTATTCAGAATATCGCCATGAAGACATGTACTGAATTACTGAAGAAAGGTTGAATCTTACATTCGATATTGTACTACCGTCACAAGTGGCATAGGTACTGTGGCTGACATTGTAGTCAGCGTATCTGGCGGGCACTCCCGTCCTTGACAATGACTGTAGTGGTTAGTGTCAAGCGCCTCTCACTATCATCTCACCTGTGAAATCGAGGCTTGTTCTCAAAGCAGCTGTCTTGGCGATGCTAGCTAGGTACGGGTCATGCGTAGAGATTTAGTGCTTATTTTGTGGCATCATGGTTGTCCAAATCATATCATGCGGCTGTAATGTATCGAACTAGCAGGGGATATATTCCCTCAACCTTTACTCTATTTTAGTAACTTCTTAATCATCGCTTAGCATGTATATTGAGCCGAGAGTCTCTGCCGTAGAAATCTCATAGCTGCCTTTCGGATGTCGCGCTCGTAGTGCTTACTCTTCATGCTAGTCGATAATGGATTTTCACTCGACGCGGTAATTTTCCAATCGTATTGAGGACTTCATTAGGAATTCTCTCGATGCAAATGCACAAAAGTGTGAAATTGAATATCTCCGAGGTACACAAGGATGCGCATTGCTGCTGAACCGATTGAATGCATCTTCTCGAGAATTAAGCTCGCCATGACGTCTCGCCCAGTGTCTTGCGACAAAGAATGACCAAGTTACTGGCCTTAATTAGGTCCCACGACCTCGACGGCTGCAACGGCGCGTTCGGCGGCGACTCCACCACGGCCCGCTGCCGCGACAGATTCAAGGGCTGCATCTGTTTTACGATCCCCTCGACCTGCGGGTAGCGCAAGAGCTGCTCCCTCCACAGATGCGATGGCGGCTTCGACGCTCACGGTAACGCGAATTATCGCAGCAACTTTTACGGCATCTTTGACGACAATCGGGACCCGCAACTCAACCTTTTAACCCATTTTCCAGCCCTTATGCATATTTGGCATCGTCGACTTGGAGCTGAGTTTCACCAGCGACGGTAGCAACATGTACTTTTGCTCCTATGATACCCTCAACGACGATGCATTCACCCTACAAACAGTAGGACTTTCCAGCCTTCCCTCCGTCCTACTGATCTTTATGACAGACTTTTGGTAGCTGCAAAGTCATCTCTCTAGCGAGATAACCATGTTTTGCCAAGTCCCAGGTGTGGCTGTGTGGGAAGAGAGAACCAATCGTACCTTTTGCCCAGATCTTAACGACAATCAGGCGCCCTGATCGACGAGTCAAGACGGCGCTAGTCAACTTATGTATACGGAGTAGTGCCTGAACTTGCGATGGGGCTTTGGTTGAGAATGTATTGTGACGTGTTACCACTCTTATGTTACCGACTAGGTATCTAACTATGTCTTCATAGGAGCATAATAGCACTTTGTTACGATGTTTCCTCACTTAAAAGACTGATTTATAACGAAGCAAGGACTAGATTTTCTTTAACTATGCGCGCCCTTACTACTTCTGAGCAGTAGCTTGCAGAGGTGCACGCTACAAGTAACATACACACCCTCTAAGCATACTTCTCCATGCTACCTCAGCTTATTTGGTGCATCCACTGCATCCGCACTCCTTGCAGCCACCAATGCTGCAAGCCTGGCCACGGTTGCAGTCGTTGGTAGAACCGCAAGAAATCCACTGGCCACTGCCACCGTTGTGGGCAGTCCAGCACCAGTTGCCACTGCCACATTCCTTCCAGCACCAACCCTTGGCGGAGCAGCCATAGCTGCCTCCTCCCTGGCACTCACGCTTGAGGAGATTTCCGCTTCGCAGGCTGCGTGGGTTGCTAGAGGCAGTGCCCACAAGCACAACGTCAGAGCGCTCAATGTCCTCATGGCTGGGGCGGTCGTTGGTAAGATCGCGCACAGGCTCTCCCACAACGGGGGCATCGCGTGCCATGGCTCCAAGAGCAAGCAGGACGGGGGCGAAAGCGAAGAACTTCATTTTGGACTAGGCGGGTATTAGAAGACCGAGATAGGTGTATGTAAATGGGGTTGAACGACTTGCTTGAGTTTGTTCGAGGAAATCTCTTTCAAAGTTGTGGTTGTGTGTGTGGATATTGAGAAGCAGAACCGAATGACCGTTGACTGTAGACTGTCTGGATGCTTTCCAAATCCAGGGAGAATTGCCTGCTTTTTATACATCACACTGGGCTCCTCTCTCCATTCACTCCCATGCAGGGTCTCCTCGATGTACCCTCTCGGCGTAATCCTGCGTACTACCTTCCTCTGGGGTATTCTCGTACAACTTTCTCCAAACAGTCGATGTGAGGATGAACATACTGAGGATTTGGCACGCCTGAGGGACAAGTAGACTAGGCCTCTGCGTTACTCCCCGAGGGACGAATCAAAGTCTAGTTCGGTTGCTCCAGGATGCGGATCTCACATTCCCGCTGTAGGATTGCAGCAGCACTGACTCCGCATTCAAGACGTACCTCACGCCAGTTGTCCGTACAAATCGCCTAATGGGTTTTAGCGTCATGAGCGGCTACCCCACAACTAATTGCCAGCAGTCCGCCTTGCGGTGGACCGCCTAACGGCTGTAGTACAACTAACGTCAGAACAAAACAAAGAACTGCCTGTCGCACCTTTTACCCGGGTTTCAATGACAATCAGGCGCCCTGATCAAAGAGTCGAGGTGCAGCTGGCCGAGTCATGTCTAACGTCTCGGTTTGTGATATAGTTTTACCCCCAGTAGCCATAGTATTGTAGTAGGCAGTAAAAAGTGAAGAAAAAGCATAGCGGAATTGATTATATCTGAATTGATACTATGGATGGAGTCTTCATTGAGTTACGATCATCTTGCTTGTGTCTTTTTGCTAAAACACGGCCTCTAGGTCACATACCCAGAATAAGGCTCGCCCTTGACACCCGCCCCCAATTAATTCTCGCTTTGTAAAGCGACCGGAAGCGCTGGGTGGCCTGAAACAGCTGGGTCGCTGTTCAATTTCTCGAGACCGTAGTTGATCGCTGCGGCAATTTCCTCGTTGTTCTTCTCGAGGAACAGAAAGTGACCATTGCCGTGGATTCCGATCTCGCCAAGCTTGATCCACTGATAGTTGGTGAGGCCCATCTGCTCAAAGTACTCGACGAAGCAGTGGTCATACGTGATGTGCTGGCTGGCATCCCCTGTAACCATTATATAAGGCACTTTGCCGACTTGAGTGAGCTTGTGGATAGTGCCAGTCTGGAGAATGCAAGAACGCTTGTCCGGTTGGTCTGCTCCCACCTCAGCCGTGGTAATGGTTGAGCAGTTTGTTATTGGCGGGTCATATTGGAGTTGCGTGTATGTAAGACCACAAGGCCGCGCAGCGGTACGGCCGAGCCCAGTCGCGTTGGTGTTTCCCACTAGCGAAGTAAACGGGAGGTTACCAGGCTCAATGTTGATGTTGGCACGCACTAGGTCGGGGCATGCGTCGGACCAGATGGCTGTGTACGTGCAACCCGCGGAATGACACACTGTATATGACTGGCCAATCATGCTGAGAAGCTGGCATCCCGACGTGCGCATAGTATTCTCCACGTTCACATTGGACGAGGAGATGGGAACGTTGGCGGCAGTAAAGGCGTCAAAAACAGCATCACCACGGGATCCGTTGCCAGGCCATTGTGTATGGAGGCTTGCTTGCGGGTATTGATCAAAGTTTTCCATGGCCGTGAAGCCCTGCTCATTAATCGTATCGGTAGATGCCAAGCGCAGAGCATATTTGGAGAGAAATTGTTGGCCGCTGCGTCCGTTCGCAGCAATGTCGATAATGTAGACTTGATAGCCTTGGTCAATGTAGTACGAAGCCCACCCTTTACGATTATCGGGCGTATTCAGCCATTCGGCGCCTGTATTGATACCCGCCGACACGAAAACCATAGGGTAGGGCTTGCTGATCTTTTTTGCCGGCGTCAGTTTCTCGACATAGAGTTGGTCACTCCACATCTGCTGGCCTGGAATGCCGGAATCGACGTAGCCACCACCGATGTAGAAGAAGTCCCGTTGGTACGCAGATTCCCGGCTACTACATTTTGGACTGATTCCTTTGATGCCAGCGCAATCGTCCGCTCTAGGATAGAGTTTTTGTGGATCAGATTCTGGGGCGGTGAGCATTGCAATGTTCCTGCCATTCTGTCCTGCAGCTAGGACTGGCGATGCCCCCAACAGCAGACCCAAAAGAAGGGTACATGAATGCATGGTCAGGCGAACACGATGGTGGTTGAAACAAATAGACCTCCAGTAGCGACAGAACAATGAAGTTGGCTTCCGGCAGAATGGCGGCTGAAAAGTGAGTGGGAAAAGCTTAGGCCAGGGCCTTTTGGTTTTCGCATCCTTCGCGCATCCTTCTGCACCCAGTAGGTAGGTGCATACCTGCTGCTAGAAGGGGTTGCGCGCCTTAATCGGCAGGCTGAATTCGCTTCCGGCTTGGAGGACGTACTTCCGTTGTAATGCACTGCATCATCGGCTCTGCACATTCAGGCGAGCAGTAGGAGTGGCTTAGAATTAGCTCTGCAATTCCTTATGAACACGATTGGTTGGGGCCTCTGGAGTTCGAAAAGAAGCGGGCATTACCTACTAGACATAGCTTAGCGGAATGGTTATGCGTATGCTACCTTCCTAATCATCCGGTCGATACGGTACCCTGATCTTCCCTCGAGCCCCGCGAAGTGCAGTCTGAAGTGTCAGCACGGGTACGCGGGCCACTTATTTCCCGCACAGTAAAGACCCTGCATCCCAATGTCGCGGGATGAGACTACTATAGGTAAGAGGAGGTAGGAATAGGGCCGATGAAATTCCGTATTGTAGCTGACACAGCGTGCTATAAATGTAATGAAGTAGGCTAGAGAGAATTTATCAGTCTAGGATCCCAATAACTCCTTTTGAGTTTTACGAACCGGAAATGGAAATCATCAGCTTGCACGGCTGCGAAGAGAATGTTTCTTACAGTGGTGCTGCTGCTCCATCGCCCCTACCATCGCTTGCAGCACAGTAGACCTTCTGTCCTGTGACAGGATCATGGTTCACACTAATAACTTGGCCCCGTCCAAACATTGATCTCGCAAACCCTGTCACAATCTCAGTCCTATGACCCATCTTCTGTAACTCGTCGGCGATGTCCTCGCCAATGCCTTCTTCCAAAAAAACCGTTTGCGGCTTGGATCGCCCAGTTTCCAGCTGTTTTCCGGGCAGAGCAACGCTCACGCATATTCTAGGAACGTCCAATGCTTCTTGGGGATCGAAACCAAATTTGAGGATGTTTAACAACATCTGAACGTGACCTTGAGGTTGCATGGCACCTCCCATAACCCCAAAGACCGTATGTAAACTTCCATCGGCGTTCGTCAATATGGCTGGAATTATAGTATGATATGGTCTTTTGAGAGGTGCATATGCGTTAGGATGTGTGGAGTCAAGACGAAACCCTGTACCTCTATTTTGCAAAGCGAACCCGGTGCCCGGCGGTATGATACAACTGCCAAATTTATCACACACTGAGTTGATGAATGAACATGCGTTGCCTTCTTCATCAACAACAGCAAGATATACAGTGTCGCTAACATTATACGCCGGAGAACCATGCTTGAGATCAATCGTAGCTTTCTTTGGGTCAAACAGCTTGGCTCGCTGGGAAAGATATTCTTCCGTAAGTAATTTCTTAAAGTCAATGTCCGAACACTCGGGATCGGAAATGTACCACACTGCATCGGCGAATGCAATACGGAGGCATTCGATGATTATGTGCAGGTAACTAGTTCTCATTAGCCTGCTCAATCGTGCGGAACCTTCACAAACCTGGCAGAATTATGATCCTGTTGTGCAATAGGTACAATTCGACCTGCCTTCTCCAACTCTCGTATCACACCCAAAGCCATGAGCGCGACTACTCCCTGACTGTTCGGGGCATGTTCCCACAAGTCCACCTCAATCGGAGGTCTTTGTCGTTCGTCTAGAAGCCTGATGAAGAGGGGTGTCAATGATCCGTCATCTTCATTTACATGGTACTGCATATCATCCATGGTATGATATCCACCTTCACTTTGCAATGTACTGATAACAGTCTCGCCGATTGCGCCTTTGTAGAATCCTTCGGCTCCTTTCTCAGCCAGCTGCCGAAAGGTCTCAGCAAGAGTAGGATTCTTGAACAACTCTCCCTCGCGAGGCGCTCTGTAACCACTCGGACTTTTGGGGTCCTTCTTGAGAACTTCCCAGCCGTTCGATGACCTATTCAAGAGATTTTGCTCTGTTGCAGCCCACTAAATGCAGCCAAATGTAATCAGACGACTGGTCCAAAGGGCAAATATTCAGACGTACAAAGTGCGCGGCGATCTTGCTGATGGGAACGCCATCATCAGCCATTTTAATGGCTGGCTCGAGGATCTGATATAAAGCAAGGCGCCCTGAGCCAAAGCGTTGTACCGTGTCAACCCAGCCTTTGGCAGCACCCGGAATCGTTATTCCATGTACAGACTGGGTTGGAATTTGACCAGTTTTTGGATTTGTTACTCCAAGTTTGCCGATCAGGTCCTCCAGCGTAGCGCCGGCTGGAGATCTTCCAGATCCGTTGAGCCCCTGTACTTTGCTGGTGCGTGCTTCGTAATGGAGGCAGAACATATCGCCACCAATGCCTGTCATAGCTGGATCTACGACATTGAGCACCGCCGCGACTGCAACAGCAGCATCCTAAGTATGCGGAATTAGTTTGCGCGTGGTTAATTGAACGTCTTGAGTGCCTTACAGCAGCATTGCCTCCAGAACGTAGGATAGCAAGACCTGCCTCGGTTGCCAGCGGTGAAGTTGTGCTTACGATCCCCTTCGTGCCATACACCACGCTTCTCGTTCGAACAGAAAATGCACTAAATCGTTTGTCTTGAGCACCTTTGCTGGGTGGAGTTTCCACTGTGATCGTTGGTGTAGAAGGGCGGCTTGGGGTAAGGCGCGGAGATGCAGTCGCTGCCCTCGCGTTGAGGGATTTCGACTGTGTAAGACCCATAGCGACGAACAGCAGTACTATGAGCCTGTAATAGCAGGAGCATCAGTTTTATATACTACCTCCAGTGCGGTGGTTGTCACGTCAATGGTCCCAGCCATTACGTGCTTCCGCTATCGTCTGCATGCATGCCTTTTGTGTGATCTATCAGGGATCTTGAACGAATGCGCTTTCATCTCCTCAGCATCGAACCGCTTGCTGCTGAAATAGATTTTGCGCGGGCTAAAAGCACTAGGAGTAGGTGTTACGTAGAATGCAGATAGACGATGATGCACATGCATGCTGACTACCCGCTACCCGGGTAAACTAGGTACCTGTGTACCAGGCCAGCAGCTTCGTCATACCTCTGTGGCCGTTCCAGCCTCACAACTTACCTTCATTATTCTACCCTGTTATGATACTAATCCATCGCGGGAAGCGCGGCCAGCTGCTCACTCACTTCACGATCCAAAGCCCACGAAAGCCCTATCGCTTATGGGGGGAGAGGTTTAGGCAATGAAGGATCTCAGCCAGCAATACCTACGTATCTCAGCTGAGCAGTTCGACCGCTGGTCTAGCCGTTCGTGTTCACCGGTTCAAAGCCACTATACACATCATGGAACCAATCGATCGCTGCCACGTCTTTCTAAGCATTGCGAAGGTGTAGTGGGTAGTACAATTAAAGGTTCATTATATAAGGCTCTTCACCGACGATAGAGGTGTGCAAACGTAAGGGTGTTGTTTTGCTCATGGATGCGCTAGACGTTTCAAGTCACTTTGGATCTCAAACTAGCTCGTGAACGAGTAGCGCATTCGAGATGTCTTCAAATTTCAGGGTCTGGCAAAGCTTCAGCATATGCGAAAGTTCGAGTTAGTGTTGGCGCTTCATGCGCTCAACTGCAACGACGTGAGCGCGAACAATACATAGGTTGTAAGCTCCGGGGCGTTTGCGGTCGCTACCATGCACCCAATAGCGACGCAAGAAAACGAGATGTAGGATAGTCATATGGAAGCAATGGAGTGAGGCGGGGAGGCTTGGCTTTTGTATGTCTGGCCCTGCCTGGACCTGCCTGGGTAATCTGAAAGGAAAGGCTGAGACAGTGGAGTAGGATAAAAGTCCCCATCTACTAGATCTTGCCTGGGCCCCACTCTTAGGTATTCATATTCCAATTCGAAGCGCTATCACTATCCGCCAACATGGTATCGTCTAGCGTAAGGATGTGTAGCTACTGCAGCTTGCTTGTACCCCTAGACCCACTCAACCTAAGCGACCCTCCGCATCACAACGCAATCCGTGCATTACGACGGTCAAGTAGGTCCTGCGGTGTCTGTCGATACATCCTACACAACCTCAACATATCAACAGATGCCGGCACGAGTATATCTACTATAGTGAAGCTAGAAAGCGGCGATTTTGATGACGCGACTGTTGATTTCAGTGTTACAAGAAGGCATGCATTGAAAGACGGCCTGGCCTCCGCGGAATTCGCATTAGTGACTAAGATTGGTTCCCGGTCATTTTCGGCCTGTATCGTCATAAGCACATGCGAAACGTCTTGTAAGTCAAGATGCATGCCTTGATCAACAGCGCTGACATGACTTCGTTAGCCCCAGCAGCAGACCGAGCTATATGGAAGGAACATGCCCCGAATATGGTTCATAGCCGTCTTGCGTTGGTCGCCGCATGGCTCCAGGATTGTGACACCCAGCATGAAAGCTGCCGACCTGCACTTGGTCAACTACCCAAACGACTGATTAGCATCGATCGCGTCGGACAAGAACTCGTTACAAAGCTGATCAAAACTGAGAACCTGAACCCAAGAAGTCTTCAATATACAACACTAAGTCATTGTTGGGGCAAGACTCATGTTATCAAAACGACTAGGGAGACAGAGCCACTCTTCACCAAGGAGATACCATTTGCAGAGTTGCCACATACGTTTCAGGACGCTGTCAAAGTCAGCTGGAGTGTGGGCATACCGTTCATATGGATAGATTCATTATGCATACAGCAAGGAGATAACGAGGAATGGGAAGTTGAGTCTGCGAAAATGGCAGATATCTTTCAAGGAAGTGCCTTGACTATAGCTGCTACAGACTCCCCGAGCTCACATGGTGGCTGTTTCCTAACGCTGGAACCACCCGCTGAGTTGTCGGATTTGACGAAAAACCTATGTCAGACACCAGCAAAATTTCTCACGCGCCACCGGGACAGCGGGAAAGAGTTACAGGTTCGCCTACAGGCTACAAGCGTCCTGTTACGAGTCAACAAATCTGCTTTGAATGCTCGTGGTTGGGTATTGCAAGAGATGGTGCTCTCATGCCGATTACTACACTGCACGCGCCAGGAGCTGTATTGGAAGTGCAGATGCCGCTGCGAGACAGAACTCGGAATGCCATACGAAGCGACGTCGAAGTCTCATAAGTTACCCAGGCTGCGACGAGATAGCCTCCACAAGGCAAGCGAGACCTGGTATCAGTGGATCCGTAACTATACACCGCGGGTGTTTTCGATCTACGACGATCGACTCCCTGCTGTTGCGGGCATAACAAGATTCTATCAAGATGTTACTGGCGACTATCCCATGCTTGGCCTATGGAAGAAGTCCTTGTGTCAAGACTTGGAGTGGCGTGTTGTCCCAGGTACCCATATCACTTCAGGATCTTCATCGACCACCTTTCATGAGCTTCCAAGTTGGTCATGGTTCTCTTGCCCGTACCACATCGAGTTTGGCTTCGGCGCAGAATATCACATGACAACTGGTCACACCACTCTTCATCTTCAATTGATCGACTTCGATCTACAATGGACATCTGAGCAGCTGACATCAGCCGTCGCATATACGAGGCTTATTGTAAAAGGCCCTGGAATGGAGATCGAATTCAGCGCAGCTCAGAACAATTGCGATGATCTCAGAGACACAGCTGTTTTGAGGGCCACACCAGCCACTCAACATGCTCTGGCAGAACGTTCCAATAACCCAATCGTGTACGCATATTTTGACCAGATATCCCACAAAGATACTTTTCGAGCTACGTGTCTGCTCCTCAGAAGCACCGAAACCAATAAGCTCCGCAGAGAGATATTCCTGTTTCTTCGTCCTGCCTGTGATGGACAAAATTGTTCTGGCATCTATAGGCGCATTGGCCTGGGACTGATATCAACGGTACTGGCGAACATACCAACTTTCCACAATGCTGAATCTCGGGTGATTCAACTGGTGTGAGAAGACGTTTCACCGCCCAGTTATCGTCAACACACAAACACACCTGATCTAGCATCTATGACCACATAGCTTCTCGGTCAAAGAATCTTCGGAGCCTATCACTCAGATTGATGGTGTTCCCCAATATTAGAAGGAATGCTGCGGATACGCAAACTGCTGTATTGCAGGATGACGTCGCTAAGATGTTCATTGTACCTACTGGAAGGGATGTCAACGTCTTTCTTCATGTCGCTTACCTTCGCATTAGGCTGTCACAGTTGCCGAATTTTGGAAAGTGTGCTCTCAGGTTGGGTTCTATCCAAGATCCACTTACTCACCTAATTGTCGAGCTTCGAGCAAAATGCCCAGATTACTCGTTACTCATGGCTAGCCGCGGCTGATACTCAGGCCTCACCTTGCTCGTCTTTTGCCTGTAGACATCAGCGAGTAGCGGTTCAATATAATGCGGTATAATAGCGCTATTGGATTCAGCAAGACTGCTCTACTCGTTAGTCACAATATTCGCTTTCTGGAGACTATGATAATAATCTTACTTGTGGTGACTAGACAGCCGGCGGAGTGACTAGACGAATAGTATACCTCGACAGATTTTTAAAATCTTGACTGCCCTAATATCAAAGGCTTTACTTTATTGTTTTGAATCGCTTCTCGAAGACTGAGAAGATGAAGCCTGCTCTGTGAGCTGTCGGAGTGCGCTTAGAAGAGAGTAAGTGCGTCATAAGGGGGAATAGTAACTTCCCTGTTGACGAGGTCAGCCTGAACGATGCACATGACACGAAATTCTCCAACACCATGATGAGACGTATGCCCAGGTGATAATGCTAGATATTGGCACCGAGTTCGTCGAATTCGGACCGGAAGACTTTGACTTGCTTACCCAAGATGAATATAGCCTTTTGTAAAGAAGTGATACATCCTGGGAATTGCGAGGTCCCTCTTCAACGAGGCTACATCCAGTGAGATTGATACAGATAAATCGGAAGCGTATGACAATTGGGCGAAGGAAACACGGGAGATTCCGTTGAGCAATTCTGGGCACAGCGATCTCGGACGCGTGAGAAGATAGCGAGGTCTCAAATTGACATTGGGACTGGCGGATAAACACTTGAAGCCACGCCACTGCTAGATGTCTACCCAAGCACAAGGGGATGATATACCTGCCAGTTCTGAACGCGTATTTCAAACCCTTGAAATATAGTTCGAGGCGTCTAGACTTCCGTATGGACTGTCTCTGCTTCCAAGCGCTTCGATCTTCATTTCACCCTTGCATGATCTCTAATCCGTTCTTATCTCTGAAGCTGATTGATACTTGTTCTCTCATATACCAATGGCAACGCGATGTCAGAGTTTAAATCTGCCTAGCTCTCCTAGTTCCTTCAGTTATGTTATGTAGGCTTACTTTTCTTCGTGGGTTCTAGATGTATGAACCTATGCCTTCCGTGTCAGACTTCTGAAAGACTACGTTTGAATTACTTCTTATGCTTCTCTATATGCCAGGTACATCCCTGCTCTTTCGTCCTGGTAGCCCTGTCAGTGGGAATACGACAGTGCGCACTCCAACGGCAATTGTACTGGTTCTTGTGATTGAGAGTAGCCATGCACTGCTTTACGGAGTAGTGCTTGTGTTTAGTTATGAAACTACTTTGCTTCACTTGCTTCGGCATCCATAATCGGTATCCGTTCACTTCCTAATCTCACCGAAGGTCACGTGCTAACACATAGTTATCTAGTTTCAGTACCTCAGTCTTTACGACATCAATCTGGGGTACAGCAGTAAGTTTCATACTCGCCAATGGATATCGTCACTGACCGCATCTACCATGAACGAAGTGAAGTACTATCTAAAAGCAATTTGAGTTATCAATACTTGCATGTTTACCCCCGCAAGCTCCTAAGTACTCCTCGTCGAGCTTATGCGTATTGAAAACGCTGTTTGTTGTAACATCTTGGCTACGTGTGATATTACAGTGGAAAGCCATTTCTACAACGACCGGTTTTTAGCAAGCCTAGTTTTTGCGGATCGAGCCCACCTCCAAGTCACTAAAGCTGGTTTTGGGGCTTCCACCGGCTTCTCATTAATTGTTACGAACAAGAGGATTGGCAAAACTTGGACAGTCGTGGTTTGTTAGCATAACATCAAGTGTTTCACAACAGTGGCTCTGTTTGCCAAGAGAAGGAAGCTGTGGGTATCCCCATTCGACCGATCCTAAGAAACAAAAGACGCAAATTTGCAACAGACAGAACGGCAGCGCTACCGATCGCAAGGTACCTGCCAATACGCCAAGATCCCCGCATATAATTTGTCCTCATAATTTGTTTTGCGGCTGTAACATCGTAAAAAGCATAGTACAAGAAGAAGGCCCGATTGCAAAATCCAAGAACAGATGTATTCCGAGCTATCCATCACCCCTGACGCGATCAACAATGTTGAACGTTTGCTTTTCGTTTTTCCTTGAAAGCAGCAACACCTTCGCGGCAGTCTTCAAGTGAGAAGCTGCTATAGTATAATGCACGTTCAATCTCCAAACCTGTTTTCAAGGTTGTCGTCTCAGCTATATTCTGTCAGTTTGATAACGCCTATCGCCAGATTGGATGAATGCTCACCTGCTAGAACCGCTTGCTTAGCTAGTCCCACTGCTGGCGCAGAGAATGAAGCGATAGCTTGTGCCATGGCCATGGCCACTTCCAATACATCCTCCTCACTCGATACTGCCCTATTCACAACGCCAAGTCGTTCCATTTCTGATGCCGAAGTGGATGCACCAGTTAATATAAGTTCCATTGCCTAGTTAATTAATCAGAATGCAACTCAACCAGACAGAGAATGCTGGATACGACATTGCTGGCATGTGGATCTGATACGCACCTTTTGCTTTCCAACCGTCTTGGTGAGTCTGAATGAGGTTAGTGTGTGTCAAACGATAAAACGAGGATCCTGTGTTGTCTTGCCTTTGTGTTCCGCCAGCTCCAGGTATCGTACCCAAGGTGATTTCTGGGAATCCGAACTGAGCGTCTGCTGTAGCGTAAATCATATCACACTGCATGTTGTTAGCTTTCGCTACATGCCACGCGATCCCCGGGGAATTCGGCTGTTGTTGTTCTTTACCAAGCCAATAGGGGATTGGTGGAATGCACGGGCTCGACCTACCATCAATGCAAGTTCGAAACCGCCACCCAACTGATACGAACTCTCAGCATACTTCCTGGGAATCATGTGATACGGCTAGCTTACTGCAAATCCCCTGACTGCAGCCAGGACAGGCTTCCGAAAACTAGAGAATGCATCATCGAGATCCTTGAGCCAACCCAGACGAGTACTGATCGATGGAGAAGGTTGTTAACGGAAGTTTTGGCTCCGAGCCATACTAGGATGTACTTACGCCTCAGCTGTCGTAAGTTTTGACAGCTCATTCAGATCTGCCCCAGCTGATCGACGTGTTAACATACGCAAAACTTCTCAAGCAATAATATATACGTACCACTGAACGGTCCAGAGCTGGTTAAGATAGCAGCAAAGATAGTTGGGTTGCGGTCGATCTGGCGCAGGGCGGTTGTCAATTCGTCGATAAGGGCCTGTGACAACGCGTTTCTTTTTCGTGGTCTGTTCATTTCCAGCACAGCTACTCCTCCATCCTTGACAGAAACCACCAGATTTGGCTGCTCCGCAGTTGTGAGGCTCATGGTTCCTAGCTCTTCCGGTTTCTAACGCGCGTATCAGCATGATCTAGAAACAGGTGGCAAAAGTCTTACATGAGGAGTTACTTGGCAGTTCGTACTTGCACTGATGATCACTGGCTCAATCGTATAGATCGAGTTGATAGTTGAGAAGCTCCTCCATCAGTATTGTTGCGTTGAAACGATTCACGTGGCTAGATTTATAGAAACCCCTAAACTCTTTCAGACCTTGTAGATTAGACAGCTCGGAGACACGTCGTAATCGAGATTACAGTGTGATCCACCTTAGTTTCCCACGTGGTGCGACCTGGTTACACCTCCACACGGACAATGCCCAAGGCACAAAGTTTTGAGCCCACGTTTCCGTTGCGAGCAGCCGGGTGCGCCTCCCGCTTCCAGGGGTTCTTAGCTAGTTTCATATGCTGTCTGTCAACACAACGCTTTTGACATGAATCGTTACAGGACGAGCTCTGGCATATAACTCCACTTTTGCCGTTGAGCTTGACTTGGTACCCACAGCCGTTCCGTCGCCCTATCTCCACCCCATTTATTTACTACAGTCCTTGAAGCATCGCGTCCCTCCGTACTGGGATCACATGTGATTATCTTGCTTAGAAGTCAGGCTCAGTTAGAAAATGTACCATTACGTCACCCACTTATGCTGCATGCATTGAATGCTGTACAGATGCAATGTCGACACTTTTGGGCTTAGGGAAACTATGGTCTCGTACATGGAGTGTTAACCAGATCAAGTGCGAAGGCTACGCAAGAGGAGGGAAAACGCCACGGTAGTTTATGGACCCTTGCTTAGCTTGCTTAGTCTCCGTTCAAGTATCAAATTATCCATGTAACATGTCGGCTATAACATCCCAACTAGAAGGTACCCACAGCCTCGGAATTCTGTCAAGGAGTGAAAGAGGGTCTGGCCAAACGATGCGCAGCTGTACATTAGGGCATAAAATCATGGCTAACTGTGCAACTACAACTGTCCAGCAATGTCGGCAATCTTGTTGATACCGGCAATTCTCTGCGGTTGCAGTGATATCGGCAATTCTCAACGGTTGCAGTGCTTCAGGACTGTTCGTGGGTGCGTTTAGTGATTGGATGCTGCCGTGGTCCCGCTTCGGTTGTTTTGCAACTCAGGATTCGTTCTCGCAGGGTTCTATCTACTTTTAGTAATCTGCCCCGTCACTGACTAACTTCTTATTCACAAAGCGGAGACAGATCATGGGAGCTCGCCTGCATGTGGGCCTTCTCCAGGAGCTTTTGTGTTATATTAAACATCCAAGACGTGTATAATGTGCAATGATAAGAAAATGAGGAGGTTTCGGAGCGCCCCTTGTCTTGCAATTTGAGACGACGTCTTGCGTCATTTAGCACGATCACACGGAAGGCACGTGTGGATCCGGAGTATGGTTACGCAAAGGAGTTTACGAGCAGGATTGGACTCCTTTCGTCCAGTCGTGCTTAAATTGTGCCTACCGTTCCTATAAGAAAAGCACAGCTCTGTCAGCTAGTCCATAGAATCATTAACATGAAAACATTGCTGTAACTTTCTTCTCTTTTCCTAAACACTCAAAATGAAGTCAAACATCTGCTTTCACGCAACCTCATGCCTTCCTGAGGAAGATCGCATACGGATATCAGACTTTGGGAAAGGACCGACCGTACCAGTTCCACATTCTTTGGTACACAAGGCTTTCGAGAAGATCGTGGATGCACATCCCACTATCACTGCGGCTACTTTCTCCGGCCGTTCCATCTCATACCAACAGCTAGATGAAGCTGCAAACCGCCTCGCCAATCGTCTCATACATGCAGGACTTACACCAAGACAACGAGTATGTCTTGTTGTGCAGAGATCGTTTGAAATGCTCGTTGGCATATTTGCCGTTCTGAAAGCTGGTTGTCAATACGTGCCGGTCGATGGAGGAGTGGCATCTGAGGTTGCCTTGTCACACATACTTACCGACTCGGGTGCACGCTTTGTTCTTTGTCTTCCCAAGTTCAGGGAAAGGACAGTAAAGATTGCCAACGAAGATACCGTTATTGTTGCTTTGGACAATGACGTTGGAGTATCTTTCCCTTCTACGCGTCCATCAGTTCAGGTTTCGCCTTACGATGGTGCATACGCCATATACACATCTGGTAAGCTGGAGCGAGCGCAGCGTACCACGTACCTTAACTTACATTTTTTGATCAGGCAGCACTGGCACACCTAAAGGTGTTGACGTGATGCACTCAAATGTCACCAACGCACTTTTGTTGGAACCTGCTCGACTTAACATTAGGGTGGGATCGAGAGTTGCCCAAGTACTGAGTGTTGCATTCGATATGGGTATGTTCCCATTCCAAAATCTCATGAATTGTCTAACGGTGACCTAGGGGCGTGGGAGATACTTGCGTGTCTTATGAATGGTGGTACTTTGTACATGCGAGGTTCAGATTGGACGGCTACACTTAAGGAGGTAAGCTAATGCAACAAGGAACTATCATCAGCCAATGAATTAATCATCCATAGGTCGACACCCTCATTTCTACGCCATCCATTCTATCCAAGTATCGAAGGCAGTCTTTCCCTGGCATTAAACATGTCGTGACTGGCGGTGAACCTTGTCCACAGGCGTAAGTAATATTTTTCGACCAGTTTTCAGGCTGAGCTAAACTCTTTTCAGACTGGCAGACGAGTGGGCTGAAGATGCATGCTTCTACAACATCTGTGGGCCAACAGAAATCACCATATTGAACACAGCACACCGACATACGCCAGGGCAACCATTATCCATTGGGAAACCTTTGCCCAACACGACATGTTACATTCTCGACGAAAATGAGCAACCCGTTCCTAGCGGACAAAAGGGAACTATGTGGGTTGGCGGAGCGGGCGTAACTCGAGGTTACATCAACTTGCCCGAACTAACATCTCGTCGTTACAAAATGGACAAGTTCCTCGAGAATGGGTTTGTTGCGCGCACCTTGTTCTTCTCATTTCGTACTCACATATCACAGATCAAATATGTTCAACACCGGTGATATTGCGCGATGGAGAGAAGATGGCTCGCTTGACATGCTCGGTCGAGAGGACGACCAAGTCAAAATTAAGGTAGTAGATACGTTGATCAAGAGGCTTCGCACAGCTGACTTTGACAGGGTTTCCGTGTTGAACTTGATGGGATCACCAGTGTCGTTGAGGTAAGAAGAATCGCATCTTGTGAATCTCTTCAGATTGCTAATGGAACCAGTCGTTCCCAAACGTAAGGCGAGGCACGGCCATGCTTGTTGAAAACACCCTCTGCGCATTCTACGCAGCGCAGGGCCCTGTCAACCAAGCAGACTTAGAAGCTTTCACACGAAAGCATTTGCCTTACTACTCTGTTCCAGAAAAGTGGTTGCAGGTTGACGCAATACCGCTTACCAACAACGGGAAGGTCGATCGGAAAGCTCTACGAGCAATGACTACAGAACAGTCCAAGGACGATTCTACCATTGTAGCATCTCCTACATCTCCTAAACAATCTTCCATCGGTTTTACAGTGAAGAGTTGTTCTTCCATGACATTCTCAACCGATTCTTCGAAGGACCCAGAAAAGATGGCTATCACCATCACCAGCAGTGCATCTCAGCATAGCAGCTCTGTCGGTGAGTTCTTGGACAAGGTACCCGAAGCGCTACCCCCAAAGCACAGTCACCATGGTCTGCGCTGGCTTCGACATCGCGCTTTCATTCTTTACCGACGTTTCCTTTCTGTGGTCATACTAACAAATATTGCGGTTGCGGTCTTTTTATTGCATCGAAGGATCGTACAAAATCAGGATATCTTGTCAGACTTGGCTCTGGCTACCGCCTCCAATCTCGTCGTAGCAGTTTTGATGCGTTCGGAACCAGTCATCAATCTTTTGTTCACCGTTTTCTGCTCAGTTCCAGTAAGTGGAGACTTGTGCGAGCATCAAGAAATTAGTCACTGACGGCGAACACCAGACATGCTTTCCTCTAGCCATACGCCGTCATTGCGCAAGAATCTTCCACATTGGTGGTATCCACAGCGGGTGTGCTATGGCAGCGATCATGTGGCACTTCATCTTCACTATCGATGGTACTCTGGATCTAGCAAAGCCCGCACACCTTCGTCGAATTTCGGTTGCCCCAGTCGTCCTGTCAGAGGTCGCTCTCGTCATCCTGCTCGCTATCGGAGCAACATCTCATCCAACTTTCCGCGCCAAATATCACAATGCTTGGGAGATGACACACCGCTTTGGTGGCTGGACCTGCCTTGGATTACTTTGGGTCCTCACATTCCTCGCTACAAAGGACCTCAACCCATCACGGACAGCATCGGCTGCCTTTTTGCGGGCTCCTTCCATCTGGCTTCTCTCTATCGCTACAGCAGCTATCATCTTCCCATGGCTGTTTCTACGTAAAGTACCTGTCCGTTCTGAGGTTCTTTCAAATCATGCTGTCCGACTTTGGTTCGACTATACAACACCCGTTGTCGGAACTGCTGTAAGACTTGCGGAACGTCCGTTGATCGATTGGTACGTCGGCTTGGCATTGTTCTCTTCTTTTGTGTCTTTATCGGAGCATCGCTAACTTAGATATCTGTAGGCATGGCTTTGCCACTATCACCAATCCCAACGGCAAAGGGTTCTCGCTCATTGTAAGCCGCGCGGGCGATTTTACAGGTCGCACAATTGAACGCGCACCAACTCATATCTACGTTCGCGGTATCCCAGCCTGTGGTGTGTTGCGGATAGCCACACTATTCAAGTCTGTGGTACTGGTTGCAACAGGCTCAGGTATTGGACCGTGCTTGGCCGTGATTCTGGCTCAGAAAGTACCTTGTCGTATCCTATGGACTGCGCCCAACCCTGAAGAAACCTTTGGGCAAGAGATCGTGGATAGTGTGAAAGCCACCGACTCGCACGCAGTAATCTGGAACACCAGAAAACAAGGAAAACCTAACATGTCACTGCTGGCGTATCAACTCTGGAAGGAGAGCGGTGCAGAGGCCGTATGCGTTATCAGCAACAAAAAGTTTACTACCAAGATAGTATACGATATGGAGAGTAGAGGCATTCCGGCTTATGGAGCCATCTTCGATTCGTAGATGCGAATGAGTGGCGTCACTCTCTTTCCATTACAGTTTGACTTTCTTTTCGTCATTTGTTCTGTCTTCCTCCTGGCTTTTCTTTTGTATCTTTTCACACACTTTTCTTGTCAAGTTTTCCTGTATAATACTTTTCTGATATTTCGTCGGTAGATAATGGTTTTTTTAAGGCAAGGACAGCTCCTGCAGCACTACTAAGAAGGCAAAAATCGGAATATTTTCTTACAAATTTTCAAGACGTGACTTCGAGGGCTGACCTGGTCTACCATGCTCAAAGTACACAGCAGATCCTGACGTGAACCGGCGTGTGTAACGGAGCAAAGTCCGTAGAGTCTGTGCATACTTCATTAAAGTTGGGAAAAACTAGGTTCTTAGGTGAGCCATCCCGGACTAGGGCCCTGGGCGCAACTCTTCGATCGAATATACTGGCGTACCGTCGTCCGTATTCGTGCCTCTCAGTAATTCCTGCCAAGGTCTTCCAGTTTCCGTATCACTTAGATCGCCTGACAATGCTGGCTTGTGTATGTTGAGTTCAGTTAGTATTCGGTCCGCGTTCGCGGTCTGGCGTATGAGGTAGTACTCCACAATATCACTATTTATATTTATATCAGACCCAATGTCTTTAGTACCCTACTATCAACATCAGCAAACTTACTCACTCTGCATCAAACTACCACAATGCGCTTCTCTGAGTTCATCATGCTTTTTGTCGCAGGAGCCTCTATCGTGAGCGCTCAAGCAACCGTACCAGGCCTCGGATGCGTTTGTATGGTAGGTCTCTATCGATTCTCTATGCGTCATGGCAAAATATTCACGGATGCAGGCGCCAACGTCTTCAGGAGATCAATCGATAGCTGATCGAACAAGAAGTTGCTGTAGGCGTAAAGGAGGTATGTCTGCCCGGCGCAAAACATCATGACCTAGCCAAGCAACGTGATGGACCTCACTCACTAATCCAATGTAGGATACATGGTAAATACGCCTAACTTCTGGGACCGCGGAGGTTTCTATTGTCATGTGCCAGATGCAGTCACCCCGGGCGAATGGGATGGCGATTGCTGCCGTCGTTGGTATGGATCCGGTACTTACGGTTTTTGCAATTCAGCAACTTGATCAACTGTGGCGCGCTGCGGCTCACGTATGCTTGCTTCTGCTGTCTTCTCAACTTTGCAAGATGATGGCAGAAGTCTGCATATGAATCGAGATATAGTGTTCATCCTCTGGCAGCCCAACTGATAGTGGGCATCAAATGATATGACTTGTCTTGGTTTGTGACCAACTCAGGTTCTGATTATATTTGGGTTCAGACAATATTGTCCAATTGAACTACTGTGATTTTTGGTTTGTCACAACGTGCGCCTTGATCCAGTGTGCGCAAACGCTCTAGCCTCTCACTACGAGCACTTCGCCCGCCCATCGCAAACACTCGAGCCCAAAGTCCCTCATTGTACACATTGAAACTGATGACTTGCCACCATCCGGACATCAAAACAACACAGAAAAAGTTGCACAATGGCACAGGAAAGCCTGCTCCGCCATATCTTCAAACGCGGTTTAATTTCCACCAAGTCTAAGAAGGCCGCACATCATGTGGGCGACGACAATGACCCATTACTGGCTATTGGATCGACCAAAAACATAGCCAAAACTGCATCATCATATTCCCCAAAAGCACAAGATACAGTAGGCGCCGGAGCCCCAGTCAAGACGGAAACACGACAACATACGAGGCGCGATAACAATTCCTGCTCCTCCTCTTGCTCCTCCTGTTCCTCTGATACTGAAACGATACACTCAACCAATATTCCCATGCCTATCACACAGAAAACCTCTGCTCCCGCATTCAGTATTTCCAACCTTTTGCACGCCGTGATGGAGGAAGCCAACACAGCTACGACCATGCACATGGAAACATTGAACACGACGCTTGCGCTGCTCGATGCGATACAAGGAATGAGTGCCACGGTTGATGTTCTAAGGCGGGAAATGGAAGAGAAGAAAGCAGTGTGTGAGGAAATGAAGAGGGAATTGCGGAGTTTCGAGGAGACTGTTAGGGAGATGGGGTTGATTGAGTAACGAGGGAGGGTTCGGGTCAGAAAGACGAGGAGTAAACAATACCTTTGGAGCTATGCTTCCATTATGTCATGATGAGAGACGCCATTGGTCTTGGTCTGGAGTGTATCGAATGTCTAGTATGCGATGCATTTGATCTACTACTACTGTACGGGTGTGGTGTGACCACAACGTCAAGTTAGTGGATAGATAGCAACTAATGCGATATGGTATACCGCTAAGGTAGTAGGTAAGGAAGGGAAAGAGTACTTGTCAATCGAAGGTCATCGAGTTTTAGTAGATTGATCCTTGAGTAAGTTCGTAGGTCAGTATCCTCCCAGAAGTCTCCCGTGAGAGCTACTTATAATCCTCACCAAACAGGCTTAGACTGCCGTTTGATGCTTGCAATATGTCTACCGGCACGTTATTATTATATGAAATGAAAACACCGATACTGTCTTTTTAACATAATGTTCATCTAGAAGACCAAGATGCAGTTGAAAGAAGAGAAAGTCCAATGGCGTCGAAGATTATCATTTAAAAAGTTGTATCAACACAAACAGAGAAAGATTCAAGTATAGCGTGATGTCTCTCAGCCATTCCAGGATATCTTTAGACCATTCCCACGCTATGCCAACGCCGTGAAACCTGTTCCCACCCTAAACTTTCAACCACAAGTTCAAGACACCCTTGGCATACTCAACAATCTCATCGCCACCAAGCTTGCTCTCGCCGTAAAGACGATCAACAAAGGAAATGGGGACTTCACCGACTGTGCAGCCCATGGCCTTTGCGCGCACCATCATTTCCATCTGAAAGGTATATCCCTTGCTCTCTGTACTTCTGATGACCTTCTGCAGCACCTCCTTCTTGTACAGCCTGAACGAGCCTGTGAGGTCACTCACGCCAGGCCTGAGCACAGTATCGGCGAACAGGTTTGCGCCCCTACTGACAAACTTGCGCTTAAGGTCCCATCCATACACGCCACCGTTGCCTGCATACCGAGTTCCGGTAACGATATCGTAGTTCTTCGTCTTTTGGAGCGCAATCATAGGAGCTATAAATTTGGGGTGATGGGAGAAATCTGCGTCCATAATGATGACAAAGTTGCCAGTTGCGAACTGTAGGCCGTGGACATAGGCCGTTCCAAGACCGAGTTTGCCTGCACGCGCGCGGATCTGAATGTGTTCGGGACCGTAAACTTTTTGGAGCTGAGCGGCGACTTCTTGGGTGCCGTCGGGGGAGCCGTCGTCAACGATAATGAGTTCCCACTCGAGATTGCTGGAGGTGCAATTGTTAGTAAGGACATGGCACAAGGGAAGGAGGGTTGTAAGTGACGCACTTCTCCGTGAATGTCTTGGCCAGTAGCCATGTTATTATAGGGAGGTTGCGGCGCTCATTGTAAGTGGGCAGAAGTACAGAGTACTTGTTCTTATTCGCCTCAGGTGCCATGTTGGGGGTATTGTAGTGCGAATTGGTGAACGAGCGACTGTGGTTGAGCGTTGTGGGCGTTGGAGGTCGAGGGATGATCGCCGAGGTGATCGTGTCCGCATTGCATTGCTACGGGGGAGGACCCTGACCTAACCCGTTTAGTCCATGTCCTGTCGCCGCAACCGCACTACCAAGTGTAGATAATCAGTCTTGCATAGCACCCAGTAAAGCGACCGACTCTTTGAGTCACGAATTCCTCAAGTCAACTTGAAGATGTCAGCCTCGAAGCGGAAAAATCTGCTGCTTTGCCTCGACGCTTTCGACACCCTATTCACACCCAGTATTCCCATTCCTATCGCCTATGCGCAAGCGGCGTCTCGTCATGGAATCAACGTTCCGTCTACTCAATCTCTAGCCTCGAGCTTCAAATCTTCATTCAAGCAAACGTCACAAAGGTATCCCAACTATGGGAAACAAACACCAGGGTTATCCCCAGAAAAGTGGTGGGGAACCATTATCGAATCTACCTTTTCCCCGTTTCTCAAACCAGATCAAAAAGTCCCCGAAAGCCTCACCAGAGAATTGCTCCATCACTACTCTTCAAGCAAGGGATACTCATTGTTCCCAGATGTCGCCCCATTCTTTGACAGATTGCGACTGGCGAAGCAACAATCCCGTGACCTATGGCCATGGGAGAAAACAATCACAGGCATCATCACCAACTCGGACGACCGCGTTCCAGGCATTCTGACCTCCTTTGGTTTCAAGATCGCGTCTAGGCGCTACGGTTCTAGAAGCTCCACAGGGGATACTTTGGCGCGAGAAAGAATAGGCGAACATGCATACGACGAAGAAGACATTGACTTCGTGGTGCTATCTTATGATGCTGGCTTTGAGAAACCGCACCCACGCATATTTTCCGCAGCAGAAGACATGCTGACGGACGTCTTGTCGACTACCAAGGAGGGGAGAGAAGAAGGATTAGAAAAAGACTTACAGGCCGGCGATTTTGAAAAACTATACGTGGGAGACGATGTGGACAAAGACTACTTTGGCGCACGAGAAGCAGGCTGGAGTGCACTATGTTTGCAACGCGGTCAGTCCATTGAGTCAGGGCCAGCGATACGAAGAATCAAAGTAGAGGGGAAAGATGGAAAGAAGAGGGAAGTAGACGCTGTGTCTAGTCTCGTAGACATAGCGTCATGGCGACCTGTATAGAAACAAGGTGTTCTTGTCACGTTGAATGCGACATGTCCCAAGATAAAACGCGTGTATTAAGCCATTGTCACATAATATCATACTCATTCGTCTACTGTGCTGTACCATCACACATCTGTCTTTGTAATCGGCCGACGCATCGGGCAAAGGAAAAAGGAAAAAAAGACGTTCATCATGTACAAGTGTTTGTCCGCCAGTCCGAAAAAAAAGAAGAGAAATCGACCCATTCAGACTCATATCCAAGCTTCCCACCACCAGCGCCACCATGATTTTTCGGATCCCGTCCAAAACATGCGCCTTGGATGCAATAGAGGCCCGGCTGGTATCGATTCAGGGACTTGTGATGTCGAGTGGCTGTCAACGTCACTGTATAATACGCAAATAGGTCAGGACAAAATATGATAACAAGTCGTTGCACCACCCAAATGCAATCCTGGGATATCCTTTGTTTCCCGTTGTTTATAGTTCTTCGTCTTCTTCCATCTTTGTCTCAATGGTAGGGATATTGCCGTCCGAGTGCCCTCGCTCCTTCTGGGCGCCCATCAAGGCTTGACCAAGGCTTTTACGGACAGTTTCGTCGAATCCGGGGAGCGAGGCGCGCTGCTTCTTGAAGGGTGATGCAATCGAGTTTGAAGAATTGGGTTCCGTGGGGGAGTTCACTGGAGCGGAGGACGAGGCTTCATTTGCCGAGGCGTCAGGCGCCGGTGTGCCAGAGAGAGGAGATCCAGATGCGTCTGATACTGTAGCGCCTGCAGGACGGCCGACTGGCTCTGCTGAATGTTGGCGTTTGAGCTGTAACATGTCAGCACTGTGTTTTCTATCCCGACACTGATTGATATCACCTTGATCTTGCGTACGCCCTCGGCAAGTTCACCCTGTTTGAGGGCGTCTTCTGGCGAGAGCAGACCCTTATCGACAACATCTTTGTCGTCGTCCATTTCTTCCGGCTTGACGTCGTCCTCATCGTCCGCGTCACTATCCATGGCGTCTTGGTTCTTCTTCTTGGACTTTGGAGATGTCTCTCGGTAGCCACCAAAGTTTTTCGTTCCAGTTTCTGCATTCAGAGGTTTCAAGCTACCAAAGTCGACCGTTCCCGACTTCCGCTTCGCAGCTGGTGATGTTACTTTGGACTGGTCTTTGCTGGTTAGAATGCCCATCTTGCGCAATTGACCTGCTCATGATTAGCTACAGAACTATAAATCGCAGCACCCTATCTTTGAGAAGACGTACGCTCTCCACGGTACAAGAAAGTAAAGACGGCGTAAGGCTTGTCCGGAGGGTCTATGCCGGTCACAGTTTGGGTGCTGATGGACTTGGGATCCAGTGTCTTTGGCTTCGCGAAACTTGTGGTATGGTCGATATCGTCACCCTCGCCTCCGTTCTGTTCGTCGTCGTCATGTGCATCAAACTGTGGCGAGTACTCTCCGCGCTTGATTTCGCCAGAGGCTAAAACGCGGAATAGGGCGACCTTGATCTGTCCTGCAGCCTCGGGCATAGGAGGCTCGTCGTCGGAATCGGAGTCGGTAGTGAAAAATTCGTCGTTTCCAGAAAGTGCTTCGACAGGCGCATCTTGGCTTTCGCTGTAGCGTAGTACGCCGTTACCCGAGGGCTTCTTGTCTTCCTCGTCACTGCTGTTCATGGCTTCTCTCCGCTTGGCTCGCTTCTTTTCCAGGCGTTGCTTTCTCCTTTCAATCTTTGCTGCTACGTCCTTGTCTTTTCCCTCGAGATCGAGACCGTTGAGCCATCGCTCGAGGCCGACCTCGCGGAAGAGAAACTCGCGCTCTGCAAGCCCCCCACCTTCCGACTCTGGGACGCTGACCCATCGTGAATTGACCCAAGTCTCTTCGCCACGGCGCAAAAGTGTCGCAACTTCCTCTTTTGCCCGTCCGTCGAAGTATATGTAGGCAGCAATTGTCTCGTTTGGCGAGGTGGTGAGGGGCTTGTACGGGGCTATCGTGGGACTGTATTTGCCCCGCTCGCCGGTCTGGCCGGGCAGGCCGCCCACGATTTTGGGTTTGGGGTTCGGCTCCTCGGGGGTAGGCTTGGGCGTCGAGTAAGGCACATGGAGACCGGGGGTGAGCAAGGTTATAGAAATTGCAAAGGACGACTGTTCGGGCTTGGTAGCGCCAGGCGGTATCTTTGCTGGCGGAACGGGGATGTAAGACGTGATGCGGTGGTACTTTGACTGCTTCTGGATCGAGTACTCGGGCAGGGGATTCGAGTCGGCATGGATGGAGACGGCCAGGCCCAGGAAGGTCGGCATGGTGGGCGGTTGATGGGAGGAGAGGAGACGGGGGCGGCGTGAAAGCTGCGGAGGTGGGAGCGGAAGAGCGCTGGTCTTGGCAGAGGGTGGGAGGAGGGAGAAAATATCCCTGCGACGAGAGCCGCGGCGGGAGGGGCAGTTGCGCGAGTAAGTAGGGCGAAAAGGACCACGAGGCGGTGTGAGGTAGCAACTCCAAGAGTCTGTGTTGTTGATTAGGCGGAGAGCTTCCCTGCGGCGTGCGCCAGGTTCGGAGGGTCCCACGGACAAGACATCACGAGCCAATCACGTTTGCACCTGATCGCCATCTCGCAAGAGGCATCTCCTTCACGCGTTTTCACGGCATCAATGTGCGATCACCATATGTTTGGACCGGGCGCCGAATCAGGGGTCGTGCCGTACGGCGATCCAAGGGTGGGGATGCTCATGCTAGCGGCGTAGCGGCTTTGCTGGCGACGTTGCTTGTGCTTGTCCAGCCCTTGGATCGGGTGGGGGATTCGTCGTCTGGCTACTACATACATATGTACAGTGCAAGGCCGTTCAATCATGTTCCGCTCGCCTGGTCTATCTTACAGGGTATCTTCCAGCCTCCCTTTCCTCTCCTCACTTTACCTACTCATCCTCGTCCATGGCAAACATGTCCTCTGCCTTCGGCCGCAACCGGCGAGCCCTGGCTACTGCTGTCTCGCCGGGAATCAAGTCTGGTTCAGATGGTCGCTTGACAGGCTCCGCTGGCTTTTCCTGCGCAAGAGTAGGCTCCCCAGCCACAGCTGCCACAGACGGCTCTGCCGTGCCCACTTCCTCTGACGTTGGGCCCACCCCGCCCTCTGCGCCGTCGTGATGTTCAGCCTCTTTATCGTCATGCATCTTGACATCCTTGTCGCCGTCTTCACCGCCAGTGCCGACTGCCTTGCGGACCACATTGCCCTTCTTCTTCCTCTTCTCCGCTAGTCGCCGCGCGTTCTCTTCCTCTTCCCTCCCTCGCTCGGGTGCATTGAACGCCTCATCAAAATGATTGAGCGCCGACTCGTCGAACATGTGCTCCTCTTTCCATACGTGGAGGATGGCGTTGACCTCGTCCCTATAGCTTCTCTCCGTCATCCGGCCCATTTCAAGCTGCACAGGAAGTTGCTCGAGATACTCAAAGACTTTGCGGTCAAACAGTTCTGTGGAAATGGCAAGACGGTATTTATAAGAGACCCCAGCCTCTTTTCCAGTAACGAGGAGCACGTCTGAAATGATGCGCAAAGCATTCAGCGTAACCGAGCGGGCGTCAGGCCGCCTAAGGTCTTCCCTTGTTTCTGCATCTGCTGGCTTGTTTCTTGGATTTGTGTCAGTCAGCTGGAAAGGCTGTATGATGTTTGACACAAGAATCTGCACAATCTCATCCATGCCTTGGCCAGCATGCTCTACTACAAAGTTAGAGATGGCGGCGATGTCATCAGCGACGATGCTTCCGGGTGGGAGTGATGTGAGTAGCCAGAGCAACATTGTTCTAGACCGAGGGCTCAAGATGCCGTGTCCGTTGTCGACTCGTCCGGGGTAGTTGTCACCAACGGGGAGAGGTTTGTATTGTGGCTTCTCTTTTTCCTCGTCTTCAATGCTGTCCATCATCTCATCGTCAGAATCAAACGCGCCCAGATGGTCGACAAACTCGTCTGGGAGCGGATCTAGAGGACCTCGCCAATCACCCTGTCCTTTGAAAATCTCGGCGTTTGGACTGTCGCAAACAATCTGGTGCATGCGCCATCGATAGTAGCGGTTCACAGGATGCTTTTGGTCATAAAGCCAGGCGAAGCGCTCCTCTGCTTGCACTTGCGGATCGTTCATCAGCGCAGCTTCGAACTCGACACCGCCCAGTATGACACGCTCTATAGTGTGGTGCACTAACCACAGCGTCGCCATGTCGGGTGGCTGGTTGGCTGTGACGATGAGTTGCTCTGGATCCCTACGAGGCCTGTCTCTGCTGCGACCACCACCACCACC
>JAODYC010000003.1:250950-336067 GCA_026262405.1 Curvularia hawaiiensis
ACCACCACCACCACCACCTAGATTGGGGGGCGGTGCGAAGCCCTTGGGTATCTCGGTTGCCTGCCAACGTGCGCCAAATGCTTCTGGGTGCTGCGCTGTCTCGACTGAGCGGCCGCCTAGATATCTGTCCAGATGTAGATAGTAGCCCCTGCCTAGGTATTTCTTATCGCTGAGCTTGTTCATGGCATCATCGAGGTCTCGCGCACCAGCATCCTTGTCGAATGTAATCTTCATCGTTACAGACGGGCGGCCCCTTCCTGACGGACCGTGTGGGGGGATCTTCTCGACTCGTGTGATTTTCAGTGACGGATAGTCAGCAAACACCTCTTCAACTCGGCGCGGATCGATGTCGGGCGGCAGGTTCGAAGCTTTGGCTACAACGGTCGTAAAGACATTCTCAGTCGGCTTCAGGCCCTCCAGCGCTGCAGGGCCCGTAGGTGCTGGGGCACCAAACCGTGATGGCATGTGGGATGCAGGCCTTCCTGGAGCACCTCCAGGCCTTGGATAGCCGTCGAGAGGTTCGGCATCGAGCGTTCCAGGGCCGCTCTTCATGGTCCGTTGTCTGCCAGTGAAATGTCTTTTGTTTCCCGTGGGAACGAACACTTCTTCCGAATCTTGGTCGAGCTCCGCGTCTCCCAGTACGCTCTTTTCCACTCCATGCTCTGCCTCAAAATCCGCCATGAACTTGTCGAGCGCCTTCTTTTCGTCGCGCGCCTTTGCTTCTTCATCCTCTTGGGCTTTGGAGTTGTTGGCTTTCGCGCCGCCGAGGGAGAATCTGAACGACATGTTAGCGGCCAATCTCGAGGAACTCCAGATTGCGGCAAGGTTCGGCGTGCGGCGAGGACGACCTGGCACGACGTGCACAAGTGGTGGTGGAAGTTGCGATTGCGACAGGGCCCAAGTTCCCGACCAAGTAGCCGACTAGCGCGTCGGGCCCTTGCAGCCACTCTCACTTTCACCAGAACCTACTTCATACAAAGTCATGTCCACGTTCACACTCCCTCTTCCGGTCACGACAAACGACACAGATTCATAATCGAGTTATACAATATGTCTCGTGCAAATGATATCACTGCGCTCCTCCGCTTCCTATCGCAGGAGGCCAAAGTCCCACTCGCGCAAGCCATGAGCAAGATCCCCGCCCTGCAAGCGGCGCAGCTCAACACGTAAGCACGTGATACCGTAACACCGCGTTTGTCCACGCTCCTAACACGGCGCAGCGCTCTGGACCTATCAAAAGCCGATTTTGAAACACTCAAGGGGATTTTTGGTGATGAAAAGGCAGCGCGACAATGCCTCAATGCCGCAAAACGGGTATCCAAAAAGCGGCCGGCAGACCATGCAGACTTAACGACGCCAGCACTACCAGTGAAGAGGACGAAACCGACATATGGCCAGCCGCTCAATGGCGCAGCTCTCGAAGCATCGCTCTCGCTGCCAGACCCTGAGATGAATGAAGATGTGTTGAAGGCAACGGTGCTATACACTAATCGCGCACCGCTCGTGCTTGCTTTTGCCACTACCCTAATCAAGTACACAATGCCCGAGCAGCCGCTCTCTAGCAGGCTAAGTCTGGCACAAGCAGTGACATCTATGAACAGCAAGTCAAAGGCTGCGCATATAGGGCTAGCGAAGGGACAGGCAGCAGAAGACGAAGGGTGGGGTGAGGGGCAGCCGCTTGTTCGTATAATGACGCGCGAGATACGAGTCATGAAGCGATGGGGGTACGAATGGCAGGATGAAAGCGATGCGACTCAGAATAGTATCAAGTCTTCGCCCGACACGGTGGTTGATGAGAAACAGAAGGAGCCAGCACTTTGGGGGATTGATCTCGAGGCGTTGAAGAAGGCGAACCAACCAGGTGCATCAAAACCCCCTCAAAGCGGACAAGATCGCCTACCAATCTACAGTGCGCAGAGCGCGAGGGCGTACCTGATGCGCGCATTTGAGAAGCCACTAGGGGATAATATCAAGAAAGAAGGCGATACACCAACCAAAACAAAGGTGAAAAGAAGCGCAACTGGTATTGCAGCGGAGAAAGAACAGAATCTCGGTTTGTTACTGGGAGCATTGGAACTGCTGTATCAGTCATGGGCAAAGATCCTCACTAAAGAAGATCTGGACAAACGGGCGTGGTCCTGGTACGTTCAGGTCCGACCCGAGGTGGCTGCAGGTGCGGCAGGATGGGGAGGCAAAGGCAACGTACAGCTGTCAGACATTCTGGACTTACGAAGACCATTGGGATAACAATACCATGATTGATTGCAAGCGCTATTTGGTCAGAACTTTTTTCTTTATTGAGGGTATCCAATTCGCTGGCTAAATTACTACAACTTGAACTCGGCATTAGTGAGTTCCCAGCCCACTCCGCCGGCACCTTCTTTCCTACTGGCCAGCTTTTCAGCCAGAGCTAGTTTCTTTTCCCGATTTCTTTCGGTACAAAGCTCAAACACGGTGCTCAGATTCAAGATCAGGGAATGGAAGGGCGGACTGGTGTCGACCAGATCGCTCAGAATGGTCTTGGCATCGGAGATGTGGCCGGTGTAGAGCAAGCACACGGCTAGGTTTTGGGCTACCATAGCATCATCTGGGAATTCTTCGTGTAGAGCTTGCAACGATGTCACAGCAGCTTGGTAATCGGAGTTTGCGAGCTGTATCAGGGCATTGAGTGTACCATCTACAAGCTCATCTGGCGAGGCTTCCGAAGCGCGAGCCAGACAGCGCCGAGCGGCTTGCACGTGACCCATGCGCAACCAGACCAGCGTCTCCATGAGGGCAATTTCTCTTGTTTGATTGTCGTCGCTTGCAAGCGTCGTCAAGTGCCGTGCAGCGCCCTCGAGATCACCCATTTCGACCAAGACGTTTGCAACACGGACACCGCAGTCGCGCAAGCGTGATCTCCAGAGCTCCTTGTCGGCTTCGGGGCCCCTGATGATATTCTCTCTGCATTCGCGCGCGAGTTCATAGTAGCCCATGATACCCTTGCGCCACTCGCCATAGCCCAGCGCAGCCAATCGAACCACGAGCAAGCGCAGTTCCCAGGGCACCAGATGGACATTTGTAAGGGGGTGTCGGTAGAAGGCGCTGCCCAGGTCGCCCAGGACCTTTGACTCTTGGGCAGCAAGCGCATGCTCCTGCAGCAGACAGAGACAAGCCAGACGCACGTGGACGAGATGGAAGAGGGTATCGTGGTCACCGGGGGCAGCGGAAACGAGGTTACGGGCAGCAGCAATGGCAGCAAGGCGGTAGTGGCCCGAGTACAGGAGAGTGTCTATGGGCGAAGAGACGGGCGGGGCATGAGGCGCGTTAAGAAACGGAGGCGGGACACCAGTGACGGGGAGGACGTGGTAGGCCTGGGGGTCCTGCATGAAGGAAAAGTCCTTGGAAGGCATGTCGTCAATGGCACTGGGACGGCCCGGGGGCGCATTGTGCGGAGGATGCGGGGCAGAGTCGGCGTGGGTTGGCGAGCGGAGCCGTGAGGGCAGGCTGGCGGTGGGCGTGACTGTGGCAGCGGGAAGAGACGCGCTCTCAGCTAGAGGACTGCATGGCCGTGTAAGCACCTTTCCGTCATCTCTTGGCTGTCTGCCGCCCGTCTGCCGCGGGAGAGGGCGCATACTCGTCTATGACGGCGTCGTCGACGTCGAGGGGCCCCTTTGTCGCACGGCGGACAATGCCCGCACGGCGCTCCTGGCCCGACGCAGCGCGGCCATGGCCTCGTCGTGAGGGAGCCTGCATGTCATGGAGAGGGCGGGTGTGGAGCGAGCAGGAAATGGCCGGTCGGGCCGCGTTTGTGGTGGAGAGGAGAGTTGGCGATGTCAGACGGCGCCTCCGATGTTCGGCAGCTGGCGGTCGGTGCGACTGCGGGGACGGGCCAATGGCAGCGCCGGCTATGCCAACCTTGGACCCCACTGACTTTTCATGTGCGCCACGACTTGTCGTGAGCGGCGAAGACGCGGATTGACTCAAAAGGCCTCGCCTCCTACTTATTCTCTCCCAGCCGCCTTGCCTTCCCGCCCTGCAGTCGCCCTCTTTTCCCTGCTCTGCGTCTGCTGTGCCTACACAGTGCCCCTGCGTGCACGCCCGCCTTCACAATGATGCTCCAGTCACGCACGCGAGCCATCAATGCCCTCAAGGGCTCCCGCTGCTTCTCCTCCACCCCACAGAAAGCTGCTGTTTCGCCTCTCCGCAGGTCTGCCCAGGCCGCCACAACAAAGGTCCCCCAGGAAGATGCGAAGCGCTCACAGAGTACCGCTGCGGCGGCCACACAGTCGCAGTCGCGCTCAAGACCGGCGCCCGCCTTCAATCGCGAAGACTACGACAGTGTTCAGCCATTGAAACAGTACCGCTCACCCGCAATGGACCACTCATTTGTCGGAATGACTGGTGGCCAGATCTTCCATGAAATGATGCTCCGCCAAGGTGTCAAGCACATCTGTATGTCGTTTTCCTTCCATCTTGTCCTTGTCGTCCCGTGTTTTTTATGACACTGTGCAAATATATTAACTTTCCCTAGTCGGTTACCCCGGCGGTGCTATTCTTCCCGTATTCGATGCCATCTACCAGTCAGAACACTTCGACTTTATCCTTCCACGACACGAACAGGGCGCCGGCCACATGGCTGAGGGTTACGCCCGTGCCAGCGGCAAGCCTGGTGTCGTCCTCGTTACCTCTGGCCCCGGCGCCACCAATGTCGTCACACCCATGCAGGATGCGCTCATGGATGGAACTCCTCTGGTTGTCTTCTGTGGTCAGGTCGTTACCAGCGCAATTGGTTCGGATGCTTTCCAAGAGGCCGACATGGTCGGCATCACAAGACCCTGCACAAAATGGAATGTCCTCGTCAAGAATGTCGCCGAATTGCCCCGGAGAATCAATGAGGCTTTCGAGATTGCTACTAGTGGCCGCCCAGGACCCGTTCTCGTCGACTTGCCCAAGGATGTCACCGCCAGCGTTCTTCAGAGGGCTATTCCCATGAGCAGCTCCCTCCCCACTACTGTCAGCGCCGCAACTATTGCCGCAAGGGAATTGAGCAAACAACAGTTGGACCACTCTATCAAGCGCTCTGCCAACCTCATTAACATGGCCAAGAAGCCCGTCATCTACGCTGGCCAGGGTATTCTACAGACAGAGGACGGTCCCCGCCTTCTCAAGGAGCTCGCCGACAAGGCTAACATTCCTGTGACTACGACCCTGCAGGGTCTTGGAGGCTTCGATGAGCTCGACCCCAAGTCCCTGCATATGTTGGGTATGCACGGCTCGGCTTACGCCAATATGGCCATGCAGGAGGCCGACCTGATCCTCGCTCTTGGCGCCCGCTTCGACGACCGTATTACGGGTGCCATTTCCAAGTTCGCCCCCGCTGCCAAAGCTGCTGCAGCCGAAGGTCGCGGAGGAATCATTCATTTTGAAATCATGCCAAAGAACATCAACAAGGTTGTGCAAGCGACCGAGGCTGTCGAAGGTGACCTTGGTACAAACCTGAAGCAGCTCCTGCCCCTCGTAAACACGGTTGAAGACCGTCCCGAATGGCTGAACCAGATCGCCGAATGGAAAAAGCGTTTCCCTTGGGCTTACGAGAAGGAGGGCGAGAACGGCTTGATTAAGCCCCAGACCATCATGGAAAAGCTTTCAGACCTCACCGCCGACCGCAAGGAAGAGACAATCCTCACTACCGGAGTCGGTCAACATCAGATGTGGTGCGCTCAGCACTTCCGCTGGCGCTACCCGCGCACCATGATCACCTCGGGTGGTCTTGGTACAATGGGTTACGGTCTGCCAGCAGCCATTGGTGCTAAGGTGGCACGACCAGACTGTACCGTCATTGACATTGACGGTGACTCGTCCTTCAGCATGACTCTGACGGAGCTCTCGACCGCGGCCGAATTTAACATTGGTGTCAAGGTCATCATTCTTAACAACGAAGAGCAGGGTATGGTCACTCAATGGCAAACTCTGTTCTACACCGATCGCTTCTCCCACACACACCAACGTAACGCCGACTTTGTCAAGCTTGGCGATGCTATGGGTGTCCAAGCCAAGCGCTGCGTCAAGCTTGACGAGCTCGAAGATTCGCTCAAGTGGCTGCTCGAAACCGACGGCCCGGCTCTTTTGGAAATTGTGACGGACCAAAAGGTTCCTGTTCTGCCCATGGTCCCCGCCGGCAGCGCGCTCCACGAATTCCTGGTCTATGATGAGAGTAAGTTGATGCCAGCAGTCGATACGATATCTGAAGCTAACCATCTGATAGAAGTAGCCAAGGAGCGCAGAGCTCAAACAAAGGCCAGGTCAGGTCGCTGAGCTGGATTGCTAATGTTTTGTGTTCGTCCTTATTCGTTGTCAATACTTGTGGGTCAACCGGCGTTTTTCAGCATCTCTCGAATCGTGATATGTTCTTGGGTATTTTCTTGGCAAAGGTTTGGCCAGTCAAAAGCAAGATATCATTTTTCTGTAAGCGAGACGATGGTGACAGTTTGAATAACACATCATCTGTGTGGCATAGTGTTGTACTTTCACGAGAAATCTTAGTTTCACCAGGCTCCAATATAGGGACCCCAGCGTGAAAGTTCCAATCCAAGAAGACTAATTCACTACTGCCATGGTTCTATCATCGACACCCCGCCGTAGATCCTTCACAATGCTGCACGTTTCGTCCGCGCAGTGCATACTCACAGCGAGTCGAGGGAGTGAAATATAAATTTGGAACTACCATCACAACCGCTTCCCCTAGGAAACAACCGCCTGAGGTATCCAGCATAGGTATCGGATTCTGACTCAAACCGGCCGTAGAAGACTGCACATTGGTACGTGACGGAAGCGCGTACAACAATCTCCTAACGCCTGAAGTCTAGCTGCAGAACAGAAGAGTCGAAAGCATAACAGTCCTCTAAGGCTAGATGTCCACATTGTCATCGTCCCCACCCTCAGCTTCCTCAGCACCTCCTTCTGCACCAGCCATCAACTCCCTCATTCAAGAGTGGCGGCGCCAACAAGGCTTGCCCGCGAGGGGCACTTCCTTTCACTATGGCCCGCTAGCTCCACATCATGCGTCGCCCACATCTTCAGTCCCTTGCCCACGAGCCCCTTCTCCCCCTCGTCCGTGGCCGGACATCCCTCCATCCCAACGCCAACCGGTGTCAGAGTCCCCACCTAAAATCAGCATTTCAGACTGGCAAGCCGAGCAAGAAAGTCCAGCATTGTACGTCTTTCTGAAAAATGCTCCTCCTCCTCCTCCTCCNNNTCCTCCTCCTCCTCCTCCTTCTTTGCCATCTCAGAAACCTATGCCTCGCTTAGCCCAGCACAGGGGCAGTGGCGATGACGATGACCACGATGGCGGTAATGGCAGCAGACTCGTACGAAGAGATGCTCAACCTCGCCTACAACGACCAGCGGAAGAGAGATTTTGGCATGGCAATGGGAGAATGCGGACTGTGCTGGATGTCCTGCTCGATGAGGTTGCTGCTGTTGATGAGGCGGAAAGGACGAAGTACTCGGGGAGAAAGAGACATCTAAAGAGGAAGAGGAGAGAGCTGGGAATTATTCTGGTGAGGAGGATGTAAGGAGAGGAGATGGGGACGGTGGTGGCAGGGCTGTCGAGGAAGTTGAGTTGGGGTGGGAAAGAGTTGGGTGTAGCTTGTCAGTGTATATATAGTTGAGTGGGATTATCATGGTTACACAGAGTATTTTTCGCTACTTATGCGTTGACTCATGGCGCTTCCGTGAATGTTGCGATGTAAAAGGCAGTGAATGTGCGATTAAAGTTTCATGAGACTAGTCTCTTGGGACCGCTGCGAGTGGCCGCGATTCGTACTGGGAATTTGCCTGGAGTGAGCTGGAAAGTGAGAGCCACACTTGTGTCAAAAAGAAATAAGTGTCACGATAAAAAAAGAATCCGCTGTTGCACCGCCGACATTGTACAAGAACTTTGCAGAGCTTTGGATTACCTTGAATGTCGTTTGTATCATAGACGGTGTACAGATAAGTGTAGGATGCGAGCAACAGAAGGGGGACTTTGCCTTCCTCATGTAGTGAGCAATCGTGAGTTTTGCATGGAGCATGAACGGTAAAGAGTCGAGTGATGAGGCTACGTGCTGTGTATCGTCAACTGTTCGCATGAATTCGACGTAAACAACATGTGACACTGCTGGTCAGGATTTAGGGTGATGGTCAAATTTCCATGTGTAAGTCCGGTTGTCCAATTACTGCAAGCTGGGACTTGTGGGTTGGTGTTGACCTTGAAGCTACAGCCTCAATACTCCGGAAGCGAGAGGGTTGTCCAGCTGAAAACTCTCAAAATTTTCAGCTGAAGGCCATGATGTCTATCAACCAATGCGGCTCCCTTAAGACCCTAACACCAGTGGCTTGAAGGCTGGAGTTTCTACACGCTTGGTTTCTTTTTTGCTTATCAGGCCTTAAATCTCAATTTGGATATAGAATGAATATTCTCACCTTCCACAATGCATGATCGATACTTGGAACATAGTTCGGTTGGTGATTAGTAGCCTAGGGTTGCGCACACTGCGCTTTGCATGGCACGATATCTAGCATGGATCGGGCCGCTGTTGCATCGTGATCAAGACATCATCTCTTACCCAGGCTAATCGCATCGATATTTTGGCTCACTTAATGTACGCTGGGAAGAAGGGGTTCAGCTGAGGCTGATGGTACCTCACCGGGTCCCCACGATCATATGTAAATCATATCTACAGCCACGATCTGTGGCAACACACCAAAGAGTGCGGCCATAGCCAGTTACTGGGACACCTCTTGTCTTCCAGTGCACAAACCAGCTTACGTCGGCGAACTAGACGCATCTTCCACCCGTGAAGCGAGACCTAGCTTGATTCATCTTAGAGCTTGTTTGCTTGTTGTAGTCAGTCTCAGCCTCAGCATTAGCACCGGGATGATAAAAGGCAACATCATGTTTCTAGCTTTGAAGTAAAGATTTTGTCCCCTACCGTCTTTGCAACTATGGATAGACACTCTATTCCATTGGGTTTCTTACCCAAACTCCGCTCACCTACCAAGACGTACACCTCGCTCGAATACCCTGTACTAAACGGCAAGTCTTCAACGTGCCGACTCAGGCGAGGATGTGCTAGCGAGAATGCGGTAACGTCGATGCTCTCCTTTTATACAATTGGTAGGTACTGGGATACATATCATCTATACGATTTTATTCTTGATTCCCTTGGTTCTGCGGCTGATTGCTCTTTCCAAACAGCAATGGTCACGTCGGGCATTCATGTTGCTTTCTACTTCTTGCTCGATTCAAAAGCAGTTGAGGAGACGTTGTCCCAATCGACACAGACTTTCATCTCGAACATGCTTGCCATAGCTTTTGAACTCTCGTGTCTGAGCTGCATTGGTATTGCATACAGTCAACGAGTCTGGCGCCTCTTTCGAAGGTCCCCGATGAAAGCCTCCACCATCAACCGCCTTTACACGCTTCCACGTAATCTGAGCAATTTGCTTCACTTCAAAATCTTCAAAAAAGCACCGGTAGAGGCAATCATCGGCCTAGTCTGTGTACTATTGCCTATCACAGCAACCTTTCCCCCTTCGGCTCTCAACCTAGCTCCTGGCGAGTTCCCCCAACCGCCCGCTCAAGTCGCTAATGTGAGCACATTTAAGATGCTAGACTATGAGTATAAGTCGCTCGAGAACATCAGTAACAATGGGCTGTTCTTATTAGATCTATACCGTGGTTACATGTACGTATAACTGAGTTTGCTAATGATTACGCTGACTTGAAGACTCATATTCCTAGGTACCCCAAGCCAGACGTTATTCGGGTTGCTGAACAAACCCTAATGAATAGAGAGGCATTGCCATGGTCGAATCAATGCCTTGAGTCCACCTCCCCATACAAATCGCCAAACTGTACCTATGTGCTAACTCTAAATGGGACTACAATCAATTGTGTTGAACTACAAGCAAACGAGACCAGCCTGCTCTCGGACCCTGTTGACAAACCCAACCTTGTTTATGAAGCCCAAGAACCAAGCCTAGGAGAAGACATCTTTCACATTGGCTGGTACCCCTCGATAAGATTCGAACGGAAAAACAGCAGCGATGTAATCAACAGTGGCGGACCCAAGTTCTTAAACTGTTCGACCTCACTTGCGGAATATTCTGTCAATGTCACATTTAACAACAGCAACCGAACGCTTCAGTATATCGACCTAAAACCAGGCAAGCCTCTGTTGCCCTGGCTTGAGCTTGGCTTCTTTGAGCATTTTAATTCCAACTCAAGTATCATACCGCAGAGGGAGCTGGAAGCGCAGTATGAGCTTACACAAGGAAGTGCAATTCGGGACGCAATTCTTTCTACCCTATCAGGATACATGAAGATTAGTTGAGTCTCTATCACCTAATGCATATTGTTCACTAAGTTTCTAACATATACATATAGCAGAAGATAGTCTCTTCGACTACGGCTCACTCATCTTACAAAGCCGCTTTGCCGAAGTAACATATGTTGGAAATGACACCTTGGTCGAGTTCAACATCACACCTGAAGGTCTTGCAGAACTCTTTCGTGATGTAACACTATCCCTCGTCTCTCTAGATTATCCTCGCTGGAAGACCAACCAAACCCTCATCGTAGAAATGCCGTTCGTCAACAAGTACACGTTCAACGAGAAATTGAACATTTTCATTCCTTATGGCCTTGGACTGGTAGTGACTGGAGTCGTCGCTCTACTAGGCCTGTTCGCCATGAATGAGAACGGTGGCGCTGCACATGACGACTTCCTCGATATTGTTTGTGCAACGAGAGCTAGCAAAGTATTTGATTATACAGCGAGACGTGGTTGGTCTTGTAATAGGGATGATGAGAATCGCTTTTCCGAAGAGCTGAAAGAACTTACGCTCGTTGTTGGGGAAATTCAGCAGGAGGAAGAGCAGCAGTATGGCGAGAGAAGAGATAGTCAAGACTGCGATAGACGTGGCACTGTGCTGACAGGTTTTGGGACGCTAGAGGAAGTCAGAAATCTCGGCAGAAGGATGCGATAAGTGGAAGATGTAATTTCCCAGACATGTTATGATAGGATAAGGTGTAGTGAAACAATATTCGCCATCATTATTGACTCGGAATCCTATGATATATTCTGTAATTATATGGTTATGCACGAGTTCAAACTCGCATGGTTGGAATGAGGCTGTTTCAGATCGCGTGACGTCATGGTAAAATAAAATGACGGTACCTTTCACATGCAAGTACATGAGCGCGGGATGTCATCATCATGTTTACGAGTTCTCTCTTTCGATTTTAAATCCCTGGATTCGACCTTTGCAATCTCTCACCTAACGAGGAGATGTCTGACACAAGAACCATGTCTGAGATTATGAGGCATTCCGAGCCTCTCATAAATGGGCATGATGGTGTGGTGCGCTCCATTCACGACGTACCGGTTACCGAACAACGGAAACCGTTCATGAACTCGAAAGGCTCAAAGCTTCAACACGCGGGTATGTGTTCACAGGTGGAAAATTCCCCAGCTAGATTGCTGATACAACCAGGCACTGCTCGTGCGAATCTCGCCCCATCGGCAGAAACCCCCCAAGGTACTGAGGGTTGGAAAGAGCAGCATTCCCATCAAACCGTGCTACAACAACATTGCGACTTCTTTGACCGCGACCATGATGGCATTCTTTGGCCACAGGATACGTTTGTTGGCTTCTACAGGCTTGGTTTTGGTGTCATCCTATCCATCGTCGCAGTGTTCGTTATCCACGCCAATTTCTCTTACCCGACGTGCTCTGGATGGTTTCCTGATCCATTCTTTCGTAAGATTCAACCTTCAAGCTGCAGGAGGCTCACACTAACTTCATGTTCCATTTTTTCAGGTTTGTTCCTCAAGAACGTACACAAAGACAAGCATGGTAGCGACACCGGGACATACGATACCGAAGGACGCTTTTTGCCGCAGAAGTTCGAAGACATCTTTGCCAAATATGCAGAGGGAAGGGATTACTTGACGATATGGGATGTGGCCAACGTGCTCAAGGGACAAAGGTGCATTGCTGATCCGATTGGTTGGGGTGGCGCGTTTTTTGAATGTAAGTCGATTCAGAATTGTTGCTCGCAGATTGCTTTGCTAACAAATATAGGGATTGCTACCTACATCATGCTCTGGCCCGAGGATGGCCGAATGATGAAGGAGGACATCCGTGGCATCTACGACGGGAGCATATTTTATACGCTTGCCGAGAGGCGAGAGAAGAGTTCGTGAGGTTGATATGGCATGGGTTCCTTCAGGTCGTCGCGCTCGTTGGTGTCATTTGATAGAAGTCGACACACTTAGATGTGGAGAGGCTTTACAGCAACTATTTGCGATGATGCGATATCTCAGTAGTGTCTAGATTAAGTCAAGTTGGAGAATATGAGTTTTGAGTAAACCTCTCTACGCTTTTGAACCGCAGTATGGAATGATGAAAATGTGCCTACTGAGCGAGCTATACTTAGGTCCAACAAATGGATTCGCCAGCGCTAGCAACATGGACAAAACTTACCAAGAGGATAATAACAATAACCAATCACAGCTGCTGCGCTGCACCCTCTCGCGAAAGCCTGCTGTTTTCAGTTCCTGCGGTTATGCAACCTTTCCTAAGGCCATGCACAGCCTTGCCTTCTACCCCACGAACGTGACATGCTCACTAATTATATGGTGAACTACAACAACTGTAGTCTTGCGCAATACAGGCCCAACCTACTCGATGAACCCGGTGGTCAATGTGAGCTTCCGCGTAGACAAGATTTATTTAGAAAAGGGCTATTGCTACAAAGAAGCAGTAGCGCACGGCTTTGGTCCACATACCTCTCCCTGCCAACTGTCTCAATGACTACTACGTTATGTCCATCAGCCGATTCAACACATTCGAAGTATCTGGTACGCACGAAAATACGCTAGCTCTCGTCAACCCCAATGCCGTTCTATCCTTACTCAAGCTGGAGGCTCCAAGTGAGTTCAAAGACCTAAGCCGCTCTTTGGCTCGCCAATGCCGGAAAACTGGGGAAGATGGCTCAGTCCATAGGGGGATGTGACTACCATAGTAGAAGTTGCGGAAACGGCGAAAATAAAGGAAACAGCACAAGAGTGCCGAAGTAGTAGATGGGGGAATTCCGGTATGTGAACTTGTTGGGGGCTTAGACGGACCAAAGAGGGGATTTTCATAAATCACCCCACTTCGGAGCTGCTGTTTACTATGAACGGGACAAAGGCTTCAACACACGATATTGATCTAGAATAAACAGCTGCATCTCTTCTACTCGGGTAAGTGGGTACGAAAAGTAAACTCTGTTCAAAGAACGCGGAGACGTTGCTAAGAACTTCAGGATAGAACCTAGTCATGTGGCAGTCTTCCGAGTACCAGATATCCATTTGGATTGGAAGCTATTGCAGCTGTAAGATCTGTTCATCTTTGAGTCTCACACTATCGCTTACACAGATCGAAGTGATGCAAGCTCTAATCTTGAGCCAAGGATCAGTCAGTTCTTCATTACTTCTCCCTTTATATGGAATTGGGTTTACTCCAGTTATCTGCTAACGACACAGCCCCATGAAGATACTCATCAGGAGATCTATACCTAGCTGAACTCATATGCCCAGTTGAAGACGTGTTATGAGGCTCAGCTGATGCCAAGCAATTCTAGTACCAAAAGGGATAATAACATGTATTGCGATCATTCGATTTACAAATATCTCGGTTACTTTACTACATTGGGACTGGATACAGTCTGTGCTAATGTACTTGTATCCTCGTTGCAACACTCAGCCTCAGCTGGAGCCACTGAGTCCCAGCCTAGGTTCTGTTCCATAGCCCTAGCATCCTATCGCATCATAATCCCCCAATGTCATCTGTATAAATAATTCTTGCCAACAGCACTAACTGACGTCCTCACACTCATCTTTACAACCATTTTCGCAAACGACTTCCATCTACGCATTATACACGCTTTTACAGCTTTTCAACACCATGCATTTCAACTTCTTGCCCATGATCGCCATCGCGGCAACTCTACCAAGCATCTCTCTATCTGCGCCAACTGATGCGGTTGGCATCATTCCCCGCGACAATACCGCTGCTATAATCGGCACCTGGGATGACAAGCAATGCGGTATCTCGAAAGTGGATGACAGCGTTGCTGTCCCTGGTAACAAGAACGTCGGCGATTGCAAAGAGCTGCGCGGAAACAGTATGCAGGTCTTCTGGGTAAAGAAGGGATGCACAGGTACGTATATTGACCCGCTCCCCGGGCCTCACAAACGAATGAACTAATGAGGAGTTCTGTAGTTTTGCTTTTCAAAACAAGAGGCTGTAAAACGGACCCAAAGACTGCGGACTCGCTGGCCAATGGCTGGAATCAATGCTTTGACAATAGCCAATACGTCAGCTGGACGACTTATTGTCAATAAAGTATCAGACGAGATTTCATCGCAAGTGTTGGAAGTGCTGCAAGGGATGATTTTAGTAGAGTGCTGTGGTGGGTTTTGGTGACGGGGAAGTATAGATGACTTGACCGTTGCATGATATCGAAAAGCTATTTCAGAATTTGTAAAAAGTGCTAGCCGCGGTAATGATTGATTTCTTACATTCAGACTTCAAATGTAGCCTCAATTTTGTTACTCATCAGCAGATGCATATAAGATTGCTGTCATCGCCTCTTCTTGTCAATCTGACGTATATATGATACACTGAAGGATACTTCCCCAAAACACCCTGCTGCTCTGATCGACCCACGGTCTCTTTAGCTTTGAGGGCCGGTAGCAAGGTATGATATCTACGGCTACAAAGCTTACACTCCATGCCGAGCTGGAAAGGTTGCCGTGCCTAGATCTCACCGCCTTGCGCCTACCTCAGCTCGGGAGACCTCCTCTCAAGAGCCTACGATATTTCGGAGAGCTGAATTACTCGTGCGATGATGATTATGCTCGTACTCTCTGGAATTCTATAGACTGTTTTCGATTGCGCAGACTTAGTCTTGGGAGTGATAACCCTACGGCTTTCTTGACAGGTTTTACAGTGCTTTTCCCAAGACTCAAACCGTTGAGTTGCGAGTGACTGGGGATTGTTCTAGTAACCCTACGGCAGAGCCCATGAAGAGGTTCATCAATCCACTCAATGCACTAAAACATCCCGATTTGCCACAAACGCGGCGAGGCGTTGATGACCTATGGGATGCCACCGTAAAGAAATAGTATAGCACGCGTGGTTTCCGAAAGCTCGCAATTGGCCCCATCATATCCGCAGATACAATTGCCAAAAGAACGTCGCTGCATAGAGACCCAAGTGTTGGAGATGGGTGCGGGGCTGACTAAAGACGCATTAGGCATAGTAGGGAGCCTATAGATATAGATAGGTACTACGTAACACTTCCCAGCCTAGCCAGTTGTCGCTGGAGCCTAATCGCGACATATGCGTGCACTCTTCTCATGATTCCTACAAACCGCATTTTCGAACAGGGACCGCTAATAAGTTGACTGTCAAGGCGATGATCCCTCCAACAACATTCACGCTCAAAGATGGACGCCAGTCCGACACGAACAGCCCAAACGTTGACACTGCCTACTTAGATGCTCCCTCCAACCTGCATCCCGTGGATTGGACGGAAATCTTCAAGGATTTTGGGGATGAATCTGCCGAATCAGCATTCCAGAGAATTCTCAACAGTGGGATTCCAGTGTCATGCTACGACGTCGACGGAAAAACCGCATTACATCTGGCGGCTAAGCACAAGAATTTAACACTTGCTAAATTTCTGATCGAACAAGGAGCAGATGTAAATGCCCCGCGGAAATGGCCCACCGCCGCTGCGTTCGAAAAGCGACCAGCCAAACCTTCCTGGTTATGGACACCTCTTCACTATGCGACCAAAAAGGACGATGGGGATATGATACAGTTGCTCATTGATGCTGGTGCAAACAAGGAAATAAAATCAAGTAGACGTGAAACAGCTCTCAACGTGGCCTACAGGGAACGAACGGTAGTCGCACTATGGCTCTTACATCAACATGGCGCCAAGAGGAACGAGACGCTGCATACACCTGCTGTCAACGATCCACTTCCTACTTGGTTGACGAACAGGATGCAACAAGGAAACGAGCCGAGTTTGGTTATAACACAATTGGAAAAGGACATCTTGCAGACTGTCACGCAGTCTATTGGAAGATTCCAGGCGCATGGAAAGAGGTATTGTGGTCGATGCCGCGCGAATTTTAACCTCGATTCGGCGATGAAGAACCCGTCTGCTCACACTTTTGGGTACATTAAAAGATGCGGAGTGTGTACCGCCAGTCTTTTCACTGCTCCCGGGGTTGTAATACCTTCTCCAACCTTACTAGATACCACTCCTTCTATTTTTCAAACCAAAACGCCCGAAGGTATGGAAATTACATACTTTGTATTTTTTTTGTTTCGTTTTAGCTGACGCTGTATTAAGAGGACCTTGAATTTATTCTCGCTGCTGCCAAAAAAACGCCAGACCAGTCCGCAGGCTCAGATGTCGCTTTCACATTTGCAAAGTATTGGCTGTTGCGTTGTCTCAAGTCACATAGCTCCTGTAAAGGACTATCAGAAGAAATTCCGGAGCTACCTACTCGAGTCATTGATGTTGGCTTAGGCGACTGCCCGCCATGTCCGGTGCTGTACGAGCCTGAAGCCGGCGAACGAGGATACTACTGTACTTTGAGCTATCGTTGGTTATCCTTCGGTGTAAAAACGACCAAAAGCTCTCTGCCTTACTTCAAGAAGTCCTTATATTGGACACTGTTACCCATGGTGATCAAAGACGCGATTAAAATCACCATTCAGCTCGGACTACGGTATCTCTGGGTGGATGCCTACTGTATAGTGCAAGATGACAGAGACGAGTGGGAAAGGGAATCGCAGAGGATGCGTGAGATATACCGGAATGGCCTCCTAACGATCAGCGTTGTTGGACCAACATCTCGCGAGGAGGGTATCTTTCAACCTCGCAACGGGCAGAGAATCAGGAAGCGTCCGCAGCGTAGGCCCCATGGTGTACTAGACACTCGAGGCTGGACTATGCAAGAGCAATATCTGTCACCCCGTTTGTTGAGTTACGCCGGGGGTCAGCTTTTCTGGGACTGCCTTCATCTCAGTGCATCAGAATCGTGCCCCGCTGGTGTACCACCTCGCATCGATTACGATCACCGCGACGAAGATTTTCGAACTTCTCGGGCTTTGCTCATCAAGTCAGACCATGAAACCGATTCTCGCGATCGAGTGTACTGGCTTTGGAGGAAGTTGCTGGGTGCATATACTCGGCGGGAACTAACTCTTGAAGCGGACAGACTAGCAGCAATTCGTGGTATTACTTCGTCATTTTCAAAGCGGCTAGATGACTTGTTGGTGGCAGGGATTTGGAAGAAGACGCTGATCAGACACCTAGCATGGTGGGTTAAGCCAGAAAGGCGAAATCTGAACAGGCGGATAGAGAGGCGAAATCTCAACAGGCCGACAGAACAACGGAGCCTCAACAGGCGGGATGATTGCGTTTCATGGTCATGGCTTTCAGTCAAACATGCCGTCACCTACGAATGTATCCTCAGTTACCAGACAAATGTGGTAGCTCAACGCCTCCAGATCGACGATTTCGGCGACCAAGCCACGCTTGTTGACGTTTCTGCCGTTGATGAGATTTGGCAGTCAGCCTACTCTACTGGTTATTTGTTATTAAGTGGATATCTCTCGAAAGTTTTCTCTTTCAAGACAACAACAGGCTCGTACCTGATACCAGAAGGCTATATGCATGAGCTGGAGTCCAAAGTAAGAGAAGCCCGGTACGAAGCTGTGGTACGATGGATTTTGGAACAATATCCCCCACCCCACAATCGAGGCTGTGAAATTTGGTACCCTGATTGTGAAACGGGTCTTTCCGACGTGGAAGAGTTGTTTACCTTTGCATTGGGTACAAGCAGTACCAGGCATGTCTACTCTCTTGTACTTAGGCAGATTCCAGGTGCAACATCAAATAGTTTTACCAGAGTAGGGTTGTGTGCATGGAATCATGGAAACGCTACATATCTTCATGATCATAACTTCTTGAGATCCATAGATACAGTTGCATTATACTAGGATAGGTAACAGTGCTCAGATTATAGCTACTCTATCTTTAGGCTTGGTTCCGATCTTAGTTACTTAATGGTAGAGTCTTGTTTTGTGCGGTTAGGATGTATTCTTAGTTCATGATGCAAGCAAATCGAATCTCCTTGTTCGAAAAACAGCGAATTGCAGAGACTGCGTGCGGACAACCTGGTGTCATAACCCAGAGCCCTCTGCTCTCTTATCCTCGTCTACGGCCTTAGTAATTCTTCCTTACCTGCCCTAATTCCCGATGAAGCGATTGGGAATGATGTCACTCCACTCTAAACGTCTCGGATAACCAGGTAGCCTAGAGGATCAACTACCTATTGAATACGATCTTGAGGTAAGGGAAGGGAGCAAGTGTGCGTATTTGCGATTGACTATCGATTGAACGAAGCGCATTCAATCGCGTTATGACATGAAGGTCCCATACAGACTACATTAAGGTGTCCTTGCGCTGCTATGATTGCCGGTTAGTATCCGGAGCTCAATATCCTTGTTAAGCAAACGTGATACTATGAGATATAAATCCACCTCGTCATAGAGTGCACACAATTACAATGGCCAATTACCAACTGCGGTAATGTTTGTCGGATGCGTAAAGTCCCCAATCCCAGGCCAAAAAGAACTGAATGTAAAGTCATCGAATGGGTTGAAAGTGTAGCTGTCCTGACACAAGCCATAATGCGCGGGTCGGTTGAATGTTTCATTTGCATCGCAATTTGCCGAGCTGATGGCTTGAGTAGGCACCATCAAGGAGCTACGGTGGTGCGTCGATGCGTTGGGTGCCTCTGAACCGCGTCTCGAGGAGGACTGCAATTCTTCCTGCTGGTCCCAACATTTCCAGAGACCCTCGAGCATCTTGCTGTAGGTATGGAAAACATGGTCCTCAGTTGAAGGTGCTTCTCTCATTCCCACTATAAGTCGCGAAACGAGGGCAGTCGTGTCATTTACATGCGTTTGGTTCTTCAGAGCTCCAGCATCGATCGCTCTGTAAAGGAAGACCGCAGCATATATTGCGTATCTTTATTTTGGTCAGCGATAGGGTAGGAAACCAGAAGAAGTCATTGACAACGTACAGGTAGAATCGAGAAGGAAGATATTGCATCTTGCAGAGGGGGTTGAAACTAGTAATCCTCTTGAGCAGTTTGGTAGCTGCATAGATAGCGTTGTTCACATATAGACCATCGGGAGAGGAAAGAGTCCCACGAGAAAAGGGCCTCTCTTGTGATGACATGTTGCTCATTCCTAACGGCTGGAGTTTGCTTGAATAGCGCATGAGAACCGCTTGGAATGAAAATGCGTTCACGTACAAGCACACATAATCATATGTCATGAGTACAGAGCTTGATACTCCCGGGGCCATCTCCAAATGTTTCCATGATTCATGCCACATGGTTGCAGTGCTGAGAAAATCATCGAGATATCGGGCATAGTCGCCGTCGCGAACCAGTGCCTGCGTCCGCTCAGTTGAAGGATACAGTATTAAGTGAGCATTGTGAAGGATTTGCACAAGCTCGAGGTTTGCCTGCAGCAGTGTGGAGTGATCGTGTATAGTTTCAGGCTTAGGTTTGAGATTGGGAAAGTCATCGGCCGTGAAGTGCGAAGACAATGACGGCCCACGAGACCAGAACGATTGGCCTAGTCGGACCGAGATGTGTCGGTCAGCTAAATAAACAACTAGCCCAGGTTCAGTACTTTCGCTTGCTCGAATCATGGGACAAAGACTCACAATGCCATATTAGTCGTTTCTGCGCAAAATCCTCTTTCGTCGTCCCTTGATTATCGTTGCGAAAAGCCCCACAATCTAGACGCAGCATGTACCCTTGCCGTATAGCAAGACCCACAAGTGACCATGCGAGCCTGTCTTCACCAAATAGGCTTGTTGCAGGTTCAACGGTATGCAGTGCTTTTTCAATATGAGGTAGCCACTCCGCTAAAAGGAGAAGTCCCTCAACAGTGCGAGGGGTTTGGGTGCTAGAGCGAGCCAAAGATACATCCAACAGCAGTCGTTGCGTATGGTCCCAGCAATAGCGATGAGCAAGCACATGCCTAGGCGAATCTCGTGAGGCTATCGTGAGTACAGCCGTGAGCAAGAAGTGTTCGTGCTTTGTGATTCGTTCCGTTGTTTCTACAGCTAGAAAGGACTCCGGAACCACAGGACAGTAAGGATGATAGACGTTCGCGTACCTATTCCATGCATCAGCGACACGGACATAAGGCCTCAGGCAAAGTCAGCCTAACCTTTGTAGCAGCTCGATTATGACGTTCACGCTTAACGCCCCAATCTTGAGCAGCTCATATCCATCAAAATCAAGCTTTCCAGGACCAATGGCAACGTTATCGATAACCGGTCGTGACGTACCATCGTCCGTCATATAAGGTTTATTTGTGGATGGTTGAGAGTTTGATTGCGCCAATATTTGGAGAGCGTCGGCTGGTGTCTTTAGTTCCAGATACCGTCCGTCATCGGTAGTGGAAATTATACGTGGTTTCGGTGATGGATTTGTGAACCGCAACTTTCCCTGAGGGGTCGCAGACGGCCCATTGGCTGTATCCACAACCTCACTGTGGTCCCATGAAGTCTCCTGTACACTATCGACGCTAGCTTGAGACTGAGACCAAGCTTTTTTCCTCCATCGACCCCTTTTTGATCGGACCAGAACGCAATCATCTCCGGAGAGTCGACAAGACTTGCAAGGTGATTCTATTCGATCTCCTGTACCATCGAGATCACACTTTGTCTTCCGGCGACGACACCTCAAACATGCACGAAATGACCGTGCTCCGGTTGATGGTGTCATCTTTAGCAACGAGTGAGAGAGTACTTTTGGTTGTGTGGTTGAGTGAAGGAAGTTCGGACTACCGGCCGGCAAAGGTATGGCTTCTTCGGCTATTTGCAATCATACCATCACCGACTATAGCCGCCAATGCCGCGTTCTCCATCATCACAAGACCGCATAGTGGAGACAGCATTTGCTAAGTTGGCTATGAGTCTTACTTGTGCATGATTTTCATTCCAACTCTTGGGGTTAAGGCCAGCGCAATGGAATTAACTTCTCACTCACCTTGCGCAGCTACCAATGACAACCCTTAGCCCTTCCACTCAGACAGATTTATGTCATGGAGCTCCCAACAATGGTTACATAACTAGACCGTAAGATCACGCTTCTCGTAGCCTCAATAGTATAATATCACGAGCCGTGAACTGATGAGCGTATCTGGAGGGGAGGAATTAGTCGGCAATGGTCGGTGACTAGTTACGTACTTCTCGTGAACGGCCCAAGAACTTGGCTTCAATTTATAAGAGCTACCAAATGCGGAATCCAAGTCATTACCAGCTACATAATTTGCCCCCTTGAATACAGTGAATTTGCCAGACATGTCGTCTACCGTGAATGCCATCAACGCTTCTTCTTCCAATCCCCAGATCCGAATACTCGGGAATGGATTTGGTGTTGAGATCGAAGACCTTGACCTCGCACATGAAATCAGCAATGAGACCTTTAAGCTTCTGCAAGACTTCCTGACCAAGGTTAGCTTTCCAGTCGTCAAGAGACGACTAATTTCCACTAATCAATCGCAGTACGGCGTAGTAGTTGTTCGCAAGACCGGTCTCAATGACGCCTCCCACATAGCCCTAGCCCGAAGATTTGGTGAACTAGACGATGTGAAACCATACAACAAAGCTGGACGCAAGAATCGACTTGATTACGACGAGCTTTTCGATGTTGGCAACATCGAAGCTGACGATAGTCTCGTCTTACCCAATAGCCCACGAGCTCAAGCCAATAAGGGGAATGACTTGTTTCACGTCGACAGTAGCTTCAATCCGCGCCGAGCAGGCTACTCCTTACTTTTAGCTCATGAGCTGCCTCCATCTGGCACAGGAGGTACGACCGAGTTCTGCGACACGCGAGCAGCGTGGGACGACCTGTCAGACGCTGTGCAGAGATACTTGCTTATCAACAACTACGTTGCTTGCCACTCCATCCTGCATTCAAAGAAACTTGCTGCGCCAGATCACTTCGCGGCAATCGATCCTGCAGAGTATCCAATGGGTCGCCACAGGCTGGTACAGCGGCATGAAAGATCTGGGCGCACAAATCTGTATCTGGCCATGCATATACACCACATAGAGGATTTGGAGCTGCAGAAAAGTCGAGAGCTTTTTGAAATGTTGTTTCGTCACACCACTCAAGACAAGTACCGGATTGCGATTGACTGGCACAATGTTGGCGATTTAGTCATCTGGGACAATACGTGCACAATGCATCGGGCGATGGGAGGCGAGTTCGCGTACAAGTACCGAAGGGACATGAGAAGGGCCACGGTTCATGACGATAGCAGTCAAGCGTGGGGACTCAACGAGAAAAGTAATGTGAGGCAGGGTCTACCATGAACAATATCTTTCGCCTTCATCTAGCCTGCGCATTGGAAGTGTGAGAGGTCTAGCAGGTAAGAGCAAGAATACCAAAATATTCCTACCATTCCTTGGGGTCTATCACATGCACTAGATAGAAGCTGTATAAAATACATTATCATACCTCTTTCAGCCCTAAAGGTACCCAATGAAGATCTAAGAGCTGCCCTCGGCTCTTATGTCCACTCCATGTGACAATTAGGCAGATAGAAATGGCAGCTCCTTGCCCACAAAATACAGCTAGTGGGTGATTAGATTCTTTCATCATGTTGATTTCGTAGAAAACTTACTGCGAATGTGTAAATGCCTTGCTCTGGACGACCAGAGGGGTTCCGTGCGGCAAGACCAAGGACAAGGTCAGCCCATGAGAATATGAGAACCAGGCTTATGCTCCAACTCATCTTGCGCAAGAAGGTTTCAATTCTGGTAAGCTTTTTTTCGTTCGCTTGTTTCGATAGGTATTGCGAATATCCCATGACTAAGAGAATGAGGACAGTACAGACAATGCTGAGCTCAGTCATTTGATGCGTCCACATCTCTAGCCCTAATCCAGCCATTCCGACCATCAGCGTGAGAATGAACACTATACCCGCTGTTTTCCAACCGCCCCGTCCGCTAAACCATCCTGCCTTTGCTAGACCCCCACCGAACTCCACTTCGGGGACGTCATCGACAATGCTCTGTGGATTTCCAACGCTATCTTCATTTTCAGATTGGTTAGAAATATCCAGATTTTTCTTGTGAGCAATATTGTTCATTTCATAAGACCAGATACCTGAAGCTAGGCCCAAGTAAGCTTTGGTTAGTATGAGAAGATATGCCCACCAGTATTTTCCATGATTTCGACAAAATGGATCCAGACTTGTGAAACGTGGGTTCCAAAAACTAATTACAACCGCTGTTGTGGTTACTACAATCGTCATAACGGATAATACGACATCGAATTTGCCTCCATCGAGTCGTTTCCGTGGCTTCCAAGGAGATCTCCCGAAACCGAGACAGGCAAAAGTATAGAAGTGAAAGATATGGGAAACTACACCGAAGACTCCATAAGGAAGGTTGAAGAGGCCTAGTCGTTGTCTGAAGCATGTTTCCCCATTGCATATTCTTGGGTTTTGAGTGCTGTTGAGAGGACAAGGCCCCTTGTAGGTTGGCGTCACCTTGTTGTTCAGCCAGTCGGTTAGATTGTCGATTCCGAAGTTAGTGAACTCCCGTGGAGTCAGATAGGGTCTGGAGAGGTCCAGATAGGGTATCTCAGGTGGGCGCAGGGTTCTGTCTTGCGGGACAGGTGATTGGTCGTATGTAGTTGATGTTGGCAAGGATGGGACAGCATAGATGCCATGAGATAACAACACGAATAGTAGACAGAAGTAGTTCATCTCTCTATCTAGTAAAAAAGCTGGCTGAGAAGGAAGAGAGATTTGGGTGAAGGAACGAGCAAGGTTGGTGAGGAGAGGACATCTTATTTCTTCTCTACGACACTAGTACAAGTATTGATGGCGTACCCTGCAGATCGCTTAGAAGGTAAATGCAGAAGTCTAGAACTGAGTCGTCAACTATAGGTCTCTCGTTTGGCGTATATTCCAGCTGATGATATGATGCTTGCGAGAGTCATGCCACGTCCCGTCGATGATGTCCATCCATACCATATCCGATTAGCTTCATATCTCACAGGAGTGTCAGGCATCCTGCTTCTCAGGCTGTTGGTTGCACCTGCATCACCAAAATAGACCTCTCGCGGAATCGTGACTAGTGTGTGAGGAGCTGAAGGGTGTTCGCCCCGCAGGCTGAAACATGCGCTAAGTAGGTTGCTAGATACTCATGTGATACAAATGAAGCCACAACAAAGATTCATTCTCATAGGTGTCCGCTGGAGCAGCAGGGGTGGTGCCGTTATAGACTTTCGTTTGGAAGCGTCGCGTGGATCACACATGCAACGTGCGAATAAATGTTCGTGGGCTGCCACTAAAATCTTGACCAGCGGGCCGTGGAGAGATCTAGACTAGATTTTGGCGCGCTGAGACTACTGAACTACCGGAGCATTAACACGTGTGTGCGCATTTGCCCGCGTGGAGACACCGATCGCGTGCAGGGATAGAAGTTCTAGATTACATTGAATGTTACTAGGTACTAACGTTAAGTGTGAGAGCCGCTAAGCATCAGCTGGCCACTCGACCAAGCCACACGATATTTCTCTACAACGCCTATCAGCATGAACACATATAAGTTGGCTATACATATAGTCGGCTAGCAACAGTTACAACAGAAGCATTTATTCTAGCCATGGCGCTAAAGCTAAGGCGTGTAGTATCTCTCGATCAAGTCTGTCAACGCTAGGTACGGACAACGGCATGCGGGAGGAGTGGCGCTAGACAATGGTGGACCATGTCAAATCCACACTCAGCCCCGACCACCTGGACTGGTCCAAGCGGAAGCGACGCAGTAGAGCTGGAGCTGGCGGCAGTCAAAACTACCCTACGCGAGGCTCACAAACACCAAAACCAGGCTTGATTGGCCCAAAGCGGACGGCTGGGAAGCCATGCTCGCGTATCCCTGTGGGAAATGCCGTCTTGGCGGCGGCAAGCCCAATAAGCGTGTTGCTTCTTTCATCACGCTTGCAACGCCAGAATGTAGGAAATAGTTTCGTCAAGTTCATTCGGGCAACTTGCATCACCATGAGTCATGGTATTGAGGCAACGACCAACTCTGCTTTGTAATTATGCTGGCGCTCTTGCCAATGAAGGCAGATAAGACGTCTACACTTCAGCAATCAACTTCTCGTAGAAGACGCTGTTTGGTGAATCAACGTAGCTCCCAAATTCCCCTCGTGGAGAAAACCCGCACCTTTCGTAGAACCGTCTAGCTCCTACCAAAAAGTCTCCAGTCTCCAATACCAACACAGTCCATCCTCTTCCTCTCGCTTCCACTTCGAGCTCCCCAAGAATTCGTTGTGCGATCGACGTGCCGTTACCTCTGTCTCCACGATATGCTGGATCGACAAACATCCTCTTGATTTCAGCGACATTGTTGTACGCCAGCCCAGATAGGTCTTGCAATGGTCGAAGGCCACCACATCCGACCGGGACACTGGAAACATACGCGACCAGGAAGATTGGGACGTTGGAAGCCGTTGGAGGAGTACCGGGATCATCGCCGCCGAGGGAAAGTATCTCGGCACGCTGTTTAGCGCGGAGGTGGACACTATCAGGATGGTCCCAAGACTGATGAAGAATGGTAATATTGTCTGTTTGTGACATGTTGATCATACCAGAATGATTTGGCATGGAAACAAGTCGATCTCAAGTTACCATGTCGCTCAGAGCCAGGTAGAGGGCCTATTTAAGAAGCCCGTATTTATCACCCGGTGAGTCATCATCAAGCTCGAGCAGGTCCGCTATCTGGTGAAGCAGAGTGGAGATTGCGCCCAAGAAAGGAGGTCTGGGGGAAAAGTACATGACACTAGTCTGGAAATAGGTTCGTAGGCAGTTGTACTAAGGACCGCCCTGCTATCCAGCTTCCATCCTGTTCTGCCGAAGATTTTTGCATCGCTGTGCAGGCCGAAAGGTGCACGCGAAGAAAGATATGGGTTTATTCCGCGGAAATCAGATCACCTCGAACTTTTGGGCCAATCTTAATATCGCAAGGGTCTAAATAGTCACGCGTTTGGACTCATTGTCCATAATCAACCCTGAGCGGCTCAAGAGTTCGCAAGGATTCCTAGCGCTAGGCTACTACGTAGCGCCGTGAGTCGAACATCTGATAGTTCGAATTGTCGTCCCTGAGTTTTGTACAAGCTTGCATAGCTAATCAAGAAAACGCCATCTATCCCCAGAAGCAGAGGTATAATATAGAGGCAGTCTGCCTACACAACATCATTGTTTCTTCCTCCTGGTGATGCGGTTGCCTACTGGCACTTGGGATTGCCATTTCCACTGTTCTGAATCAGACACATCTTCATTCAAGACGTGTCGGGCCTAGCATACTCCGCGGCCCGCATCATTCGATCTGCTTCTTCAGAATTTGCTCACAAATAACATCATCATTGTCCAGGCATCCATTGAAGCATCCCTCAACGGCCCTCGAAGACATCGGCAAACGCCCGAACCACTTCTTGGGTCTGAGGTACTGTCCTCGCCGACGCTAGCACGCCGCTTTCGTCCTTGACCGATGGGCAGATAGAGCGCAAGCACGTGATAGGTGTCCGATACATCCGACTTCATGGGGTGTACGGCGGTTCCAGTCACGACCCCGTGTGGACGCAATGCCAATTGGCAGCATTGGTGCAGCTGAGGCCCTCTTAGTAGCAGCTTAATCGTGGCTTACTCTCGCGTCTAGCTTCCTTCGATTTGGTAGATCATGGAACAAAGGTCCACTTCGAACAATCTCTAACTAACTCTTCCTGACCATCGCTGACGAGATTGCCGAGAGGTCGCAGCGACTAGAAGGTGAGGACTCAGGCGGAGCTTTGGGTTCTGAAGCTCTCCCCTTCCTTGATGAAACCTCGGCGGGACGAAAAACTGCCAAAGCGTAAGAAGACCCCAAATGGACTTTGGGTACTAGACGAGTAATGAGCATACACCAGGGTTGTAGGAGGTAGTTGAGAACGATGCATAGAAATATTTTGCGTCGAGGAAAGGTCCGCTGACGATGTCGGCTAATATAAGTAGGGCTGATTGCGCATAACCAATCCAAGCAATCGATGATGGTGACTTATCCGATAGAGTTTACAACTTGCAGTACTACCCCACGCACACGAAGGTGCGACCGGCCGCTATTATACCCGCACGGTGATAAATTCCCCGATCTATGGATATTCGAAATATCGCTCGATCGGTCATAACAATCTGCGTACCAATCACGCTAATATGCGCGAATCTGCACACTAATCGCTCATAATCTATGGCCGTCTTTGCTGTTCTATCTGTGGCGCGCGTGTCTTCCAGAAGAGAGTGTTCTTGCGTTTTCAGAAAAGGAAAGTCACTGAAAGCCGCACACGACCCCGGAAGATAATCTCATGCACGTCATTGGAATGATGGAAACCTCGATGATGGCGTCAGCAACTATGTCATTACCTTTCTTACCCTGCCTTGTCTCATCAATAAAGCTTACTGAGTATTCTTGGGGTCTGTGGGTCATACAAGAATGACCTTATAAAAACTGCAGCCCACTGTTAGTGGTAGATGAGCGATGCATGTTCCTCTTTCCTACGACTTTTTCTCTATTTGCTGTTTCTTAGCAAACCGTCTCACATGAAACTTTTCAAAGCAGCCTGGTTCCTTAGCTGTGGTATACTGGGTGTCAAGGCCCAGGTTCAGGCTCCTGCGAAATTTGGAGATGCAACGCCCATCTCGGACACTGATAGAATATACACCGGCGATCAGTCTTCCAATACCATCACTGTGATAAAGCCATCCACTGGAGAGGTCCTTGGTACGATATCCCTTGGGGAGAACCGCTTAACTAATGTGCTAAATCCTCAATACGTTCGGTCCGTCAACTCTCATGGCTTGGGCTTCTCTCGAGATGGCAAATATATTGTATCCTTGAGTGTTACCAGCAACGCCGTTACGGTAATAAGTTGCGTAGATAACAGTATCGTGTCCCAGACGTTTGTAGACCGCAACGCGCATGAGGCGTTTTTTACTGCCGACAATCGTACCATTTGGGTTGGCACAAGGTATTTCTAGAGCGTGCACTCTAAATAATTTATACTGTATATTAATCCCGTGTACAGAGGGGTCGATCGAATTGACATTGTTGACGGAATCCAGGGGGGAGTGATCGGAACAATTGATAGTTGGGGTATGCAAGCATCTCCACTTCATTACCGGTTGTTGAGGGCCACTACTAACCATGATGCAGGAGGACCAAGCAAAGTCTTGTTTAGCCCAGATGGAAAGACTGCATATGCAAATCACATACGTTCTTCGTCGGTGTCAGTGATCGATGTTCAGAGTCGAACGGTTATTCATAACATCACAGGCCTGGCCGATGCCTTTCCTTCCGATATGATGATTTCGGCTGATGGAAAGCGGTTGTGGGCTGCGCACAAGATGGTTGGTAAAGTTTCAATCATTTCCCTCACCCAGCGAAAGGTCATCAGCGTTCTCGACACTGGCCCAGAAACTAACCACCCGAACTTTGCGGATATCAACGGTACTGTTCACGGTTTTGTGACAGTGGCTGCTCTGAATTGTACCAAAGTTTATACGCAACCAGATCCGGAGACGGAGCCGGTCTACCTCACTTCCATCATGGCTAGTGGTATAGAACCACATGGTTTATGGCCCAGTCCGGACAATACTCATATGTACATTGTCAATGAACACAGTGACACAGTTGACTTTGTGAATCTGGCAGCAATGACTGTAGAGAAGACGGTCAATGTTGGGCAGGAGGGCCAAGCTTTGGTCTATGTGGCAGGAGCTGTTCCAGAAGGATACGGTGCTGGAACCAAGGGCCTTGGCCGTCAGGGGCTCTCTTCACAACCGACTTTGAACAAGATAATCACTGGAGAACGAAGAGGCAACAAGACCTCCACCGCACTAATCACCGTCAGGCCACAACTGGGATTGGACATGTTTCAAGTCATTGGGAGGGACTTGGAGCTCAATGCGACATACACAATCTCGGGAAGTTGTTGGCGATGTAATGGGCTTCAAATACCACTAGTCGAGTTCTCAGCAAGCGCAAAGACAAGCGTAGACTGTGGGACGGCTCCGCAGGTCCTTGCTTTCTTCAAGTTTAATGGTGTTTACGATGTGGACTCCTTACAGCTACAAAAACTCAACTCTACGATAGGAGATATTTGAAGCGCAAGGTTCATGGATGCATTTTAGTGGAAACGAATACATGAGACACTATGGTCTTCAACAGTCGCTTCCCTTTTGACAGTGTCTACCTAGCTCACCAGCTCTACTCCGAGCGTGCACGTGTTCTCCAGGCTTGTTACAGTTTAAATCACACAGTAGCTGCAGTGATTTACGTGTATTATCCGCCGAAAGCCTCTATCGTGGAAACCTCTCCTGTGTTGAAGTTGCGCACAGTGGACGCCTATCCCCGCAGGTTGGGATAATTGTTTGCCAAGTGCTTTGTACGAGTGAGTATCGCAGTGACTCTAGGAAGATGTGTCCCACACCCGATGGGTATCTAGATGCAATCTCTCTGGGGCTTGGCCATGATAGATTTGTAGTCGCAGCATCGAGTGGGTCTGGATTGCTAGTGGTATCTCGTGACTTCTGGAATGAGAGGGCGAACGTCGATATTTTAACCCTGTCACCTAGGTGAAGCATAGTTTCTAGACATATTAGGGATTCGTCTATGGTTGATATTACATTAAAGACCTCTAAAAAGCTCTGAAACAAGACATTAACATCGTGTGCTAGATACGGATAGCACAATTGATGAGCATGGTCAAGATCTTCTTTGAATACTCACTGTCCTCCGTCTGCGCCCCCACCGCTTCAAGAAAATCCTCGAGCAACCCATTTGTCTGCTTCCAGTACCTCCGCTTGCATGGGAAAGACTTTCTCCACTAACAGTCGGTGTACCTCGTCGTCCTTGTCCATACACAAGTCGCTGAGCACGGTGAGCTTATAATCCATATCCGCAGCCTGGCGGACCGTTGACAGCACGGCGCCTGAAGTAGTCACGCCACACAGCACGAGATGGTTCACTCCGCGCCCACGCAGTATAGTGGCTAAATCTGTGCTAGACAAGGCAGAGACGCGACGTTTTGTAACAAAGACGTCTTTTTCTTGGATTGTATCCCCAGCAGCCTCGCCTTCGTCTGCCTTGGAGGAAAGTACAAGCTCCTCGAAAAGGGCGACAGACTGGTCACCCTCAACAAAGACATTAGCTGGTACGTCTTTGAGCCGCGAGGCGATGCTGCTCACTGGGTGGACCTCAGGTCGACCAGGGCGGAAGGCAACATTTACGTGAACAATGGTGATGAACGGCTTGTTGCCAAACTTATTGGCTGACCGCACAGCCTCGAGCAGCTTAGATGCTCGATTGATGTAGTTTGGTGTCTTGTCCGGAAAGTTGCCCATCATGATGCCCTTCTGTATGTCGAGTAGAATGAGGGCGGTGTTGGTGGTTGAAGAGAAAGCCATGACGGAGAGTACTGTTAGAAAATGATGTGGAGTAAACACTGCAGATCAATAGTGGTGTGAGTGTTTCTGAGATGAGGATGACATGGGAAAGGCAGTCGAGCAGACCTCAAGGGGTGTGGTGCTGCATTTTATTTCTACAATCTCCTCCGATAAGGCACAAGATGACGGTGTTAAAGACGGAGTTAGAGCGCAGTGTTGGAGCCGGAGTTAGTACTAGAGCGCAGTGTTGAAGCCGACTCGGCTCACCCGTCAGCCGAGCCGAGAAGGTCTCAGCCGACGTCTCTCTTGTCAACGCATGCCTCTTGATATCCAGCTCCGACTCGATAGACGACAGCGGCTATGGCAAACGGTGTAAGCAGCTCGCCCGGCCGAAGCACGCGCATGTCGCGCAACACGGCCTGCACACGCTGTCGCAACTCCAAAGTGCGCTGCAATCCCAGCTCCACGGCCGGCCGACCATGCCAGCGGTGCGCCAGGCTCCGAATCCCCTGTGTTGTTGATGCCACGCACCGTCGAACTACTCGTACAAGGTTGGTCTCACTCTTCTCGGAGGTCACGCGACTTTCTCCTTGTTGGCCGTGGTCCTTATCAGCTGACATGGCATCTTGCCAGCCAACTCGACCAGCTTGCCCACGAGGTGCAGGCCATCAAGGAGACAGTGGACAGCAACACCAGCCAGCCGGCACTCCAAAGATTGTCGACGCCAGTAACGCCGACGGCTGTATCTGAGTACAACACTCGTCAAGGTGACAACAGCGTCCGAGTCAACGATGCACCAGTCGACTCGACGGTGGAGCCCAGCCTACCCAGGGCACTCAACTCACAACCCTTCACCGGACCAGAAATTGATGAGCTTTTCAACTTGTACGCATCTCCCAGCCAGTTATAGCCTCAACTCTCGCCATGATGCTGTGAACAGGACTAATCGTGCCATGCAGGTACTTTCGCCATTTCCACCCGCACTTCCCTATCTTAAATGAACATGACCCAAACAAGTGTTACGATACAAGCCCACTACTCTTCTGGGTTATTGTGCTCGTCTCTTCCCGGCGCCAGTCCACACATAGCAACCCTGCTACGATCCGCCTTCTTACAGAGCACGTCAAGCACGAGATTGATATTGCAGTACCCAAAGTGCCTCAGCCCCTAACCCAGCTGCACGCTATACTCCTTGTCGCTGCATGGGGGTTGTATCCAGGTGTTCGCTTCATCAATGATCCGGCCTACTGGCTGAGTGGCATTGCCATCAACTCCTGCCTGCTGCTCGGCTTCCACACTGGTGCCGGGCGACACCACGATTACAGCCATGCCTCTCTTACCACCAGTTCATCGGATCAGGAAGCTACTGTGACATGGGTAGCGTCTAGTATATTGAATCGAAGGTGCCTTCAGACCCCGTACTGCAAATAGCAATCTCTTCAGATGACTAAGTTTGGCAGATTATCAACCAACCTTGGCATTCCATGCACAGCTCCAATGAACAGGGCCACAATGAACCTGATACATGATGAGAGCAGCGCCCTACCCACAAGCTTTCGGGTACTACTTGAGTGCCAGACCTTTATGGATCGAGTGAACAAGACACTGGGCTCCTCTCTTGAAGAGTCCAACGGAGTACCACCTGACTTGGTACGCACGTTCGAGGATGAATGGGCCCCAGCTCAAGCACGAATCATTGCTAAATACGATGGTAATCAATCTTCTGTCTTACCTTTTTCCTTTCTTTTTCCATTTACGGTGCCATGTATGGAGCTGACTACCTCCGACGTACAGATCCAGTATTGTCCCTCCACTCTCTTCTTGTTCTCCTCGAGGTTCAAATGTACTATTTCTTCCCCATTCCAACCCAGAACAACCAACCTTCCATCGTCAATAGCTCACCCAGCGGCCTGACAAATAGCTCTCTTTCCACCGAAGCTGACATGCTGCGATGCTACGCTACAGCATCAACCATCATCACCAGAGCAGTGAGCCTAGATGAGACGACGAATCTCCTGCACTACTTACCGCACTACACCATCCGTCCCATTGCGCATGCCATCAGTGTCATCTTCCGCGTCATCCGCTCCGTTCTGCCCCTGAGACACCCGCAGATCGTTGTCCCTGAAGAAGCCGCCAAGGTATCCGCTCACTCAGTCACAGTCTCCCGCCGCGTCTCAGCCGTCGAAGGCGATCTAGCGTGGCGGCTCGCGCGGTGCGTTGAGCTCTGGGACGCAACAAGCGCATCGTACCTCACCGCTGCCAGCGCCACTACCAATCCTTACAATGCAGTAACGGGCCACAATGACAATGACAACAACAATAGTGACCAAGCTGCCTCTGCTGAGGCTGGCCTGGACTATGAGCCGGTCCTCGTCGATATGTTCCGCCAGCGCATGGTAGCAGGCTTGGGATTCGACTTCATGATCCGGTGGAAGAACAAGTATGGCCCTGTGCATATGGGACCGTATGGGCCACAGCCCCAGGCGCAAAATGTGGGCATGCAGGTCGGTACAGGCGAGGCTAATAGTCACACGCAACGCCTGCAGCAGGCGCAATCGGCGCATTCTACCGGAACTGGTGGGCCCATTGATGGAAGATTCCAGAGTACGGAAACCGGTCCTGACGGTGGTCCCAATAGATTGCAAGCGTCCCAGCAGGACCAGCAGCGTTTTCAGTCGCACCAACAACAGCAGCAGACTGGTCTGCAACCAAGTGTTAGTGGCGCCACAATGCCGCTAGGCGAGATGGGGCTGTCTCTCCCTTCTGTCGGAACGACGGATATAGGTCCCCTGATTGGAAACGAGTGGGGATTTCTTGACGACTTGGGCTGGGGATTCGATATTCAAGCTTAGAGAGCTACATGGTTGCCATCGCCGAACGAAACTGGCCACGAAGACATTGCTCAACCGTTTTATGTCCACATGAGCAAGTGAGATTGCTGGATCCTCAATGTCTCGACGCTCCCCTTTGTGCATCTGACTGGCAGCTGGCACCGAATGCGCGAGTCCGATCAATCATGAGATCCGAATCATAAGATGACGCTTGTACTGCGGCGATGGGATCGACGGTTACCTCGATACTCAATCCGCAGACAAGAGCGGAAGAACAAGATGGCGATGTTCCAACCATGGGGCAGCCGACGTCAACGAAGAACAAAGAGTAGCTAAGTCCGTCAACTGGAACGGGACACGGCGAACAGGTGGGGCAAGGGAGATAGCCGTCACGAGCTAGACCAAAATTCGTTTTGTGTAAGGCGGGCCGGCCCGTGACGCAATGGAGTTCGTTTGCGCCTCGGCCAAGCATCGGCCTGCTGTGGGAACTGCGATATACCTCACCGGCATCTAATGAGCATATTGTGGGAAATTATGCAATTTGTACGGATGACTAGGCAAAACGACAAGAACAGCCAGCAAAGTTCCGACAGGTAAACGCTCGATGTGAGTCCAGCCATTTCTTTGGTCTACTGCCACCCAGTCCGCTGCTTGCTCTTCTCCGCCAGCTCCTTCCGCCAATCCATCCCCTTCCTCAACAACACCCAAAAGGTCGGCGGAGCCGCTACCATACTAATCAGCCCGAGTATCGTGAAAGCCCACCCGCTGCCTACACTATCAATCACGGGCTGAATCGCGGCAGTTGCGCCAGCACCCACCAGGCAGCGTGTGAAGTTATTGCTCGCGCTCGCCGCGCTCGCGACCGTAGGGTTCATGTCCACGATGAGCGTGCTGACAACATTGCTGAATCCAGTTAACCCTACTCCCGCGAAGACCAGCATCACACAAGGAACGGCGAGGTGTACCTGAGCCTGCAGAATCCAGCCCCAGGTCAGGATCACAAGGATACCCAGGAAAAGGGCAGGAACACCAACCTCAAGACGTGCGCGCTCGATCGGAAACGCAGAGAGGTCGTGTTGCTTCTTGCACTCATAGGGGAGACCTAGCAGGCGGCAGTGCCGCCGGAAGTTCCAGTCCAGGCCGCGCCCAGCAATCTGTGAGCCAAAGATCGTGCCTAGGCCGAGCGGGAGATAGACTAGCCCCGTCTGAAGGCCTGTTAGGTGGTAGAACGAGGTGAATTGAGCGGGGATCGAGGTCATGATGCAGTAGAAGTTGGCAAAGATGAGGCTGCTGTAGAGCAGAAGGATGGCCATGTTGGGCCGCATGAGCAGTATCAGAGCGCGGAAGAGTTTGAAGTTTTGCTTTGTGATGACCTGCTCAGGAGTCGGTGGCCTAGTACATGAGTTTTCCTCGTCGTGTTTATCGAGTCGCGCTTGTTTTCTCCGGGACGATCTCATCAACAGCAGTTCCTTGCTGACCTGCCAGAGCGACCGATGGACAATATGCTTGGGCCGAGCAGATCCATCACCCACGATTCCGCGACATGTTTCGGGCATCCACATCAGGTAGACAATAGTCAAAGCCCCGCACATCATAGTGAGGGTCCAAAAGATCCACCGCCAGCCGAGATACTGTGCGAGTGCACCACCCAGAACGGGACCCAATGCGGGTCCTAGCATGACAGTCATTGACATATAGCTCACATATCTGCCGCGCTCAGCGGAGGTGATAATATCAGACACGACACCCTGGGCCAGAACCACCGTTGTGCTGGAGCCGGCGGATTGCAACATCCGCAGGACGAGCAGCGCCGAGTAATTAGGGGCGAGAGCGCAGCCGACGTTGGCTGCCATGTAGACGATGAAACATATCAGATACGCCGGTCGCCGACCTGCCGAATCGGCATAAGCGCCAATGAACATCGGAGTGAGGCCCTGCATTATCTGTCTGTTGGTTAGCACAGTGCACTCGGCATGATCTAGAACATAGTGTTGACTGACCATGTAACTTGTAACTGTTAAGTTAATTGCGGAATATGAGACACCAAAATCCTTGCCAATAATTGGCAGGGCTGGCAGGTATACTGAAGCAGTGAAAGGTGAGAAAAAGGCGGCGGCGGCAGCTGCCATGACTAGGCCGAGCTTTTGAGCATGGGTAAAGACGGAGAATGACTCGGTCTGAGGCTCGACCCTGAACATTGCATTTGCCACGGGTTCTAGATCTCTTGGTGGCTGCCCTCCATCTTTGGTGTTGAAGCCTGCGTCTTCAATAACATTACAATCCGGAAGGGATGTAAATTCGGTCGTGTGTGTGGTTGCTGGGTCGATGGTTGCTTTCAGTAGCTGACTGACAGGTCGCAATGTGTTTAGTGATTGTACCATAGTTACGCTTGTTTAATTTGATCTTGTTTGCACCTGTTCTCAATACGCAGGAATCACTTCTAGTGCGGTGACATTGGTGAATTTAAGCAGCTTCTCAACACTGACCTTAATAGACAGGATAAGAAATACTCTTCTTCTTCTTGATGCAGCTCGGAAGCGAGATCGGCTGAGAGCGCCCCATATCGGCCGAGTGAGGCAGTTTAGGAAGCAACAACCGATTCTAGACCTATTAGTGTAAAGCTGTAATTGCAGAATCTATTGATCAGCAGTTTCAGACCTTTTCTTTTAGAATTTTATTGATCATTCCGACCAAAGAGATCTGACCCATGAATTAGACTGTGTCTAGCAGGTAGAGAAGTGAGGGGGACGAATACCAGGATTAATGCTGGGGTCTCTAGTTCTTTGCAGCCAACAGAGGCCTTCAATAATAAAAGATATATGATTTCATGGATCTTAGGAAAGCGAGTCATAAACATCTATGTCTGGAATCAACCCTGGTATGTCTCCTGAATCTGATGCATATCTTGCCTATTAGCAATCCTGGTGTCATTCCAACCAAACATGAGCTCAGTAGAGAACACTGAAGTCCCAGGGAAAGACCAGGAATGAACATAAGGCTGGAAAAGATAATATTAGGAGCATCGTAGTGAGTAGGAGCCTTCCAGTGGCCCTAGATAGCTTTCGCGAACACCTCCTACATTAACAAGGTTTTTCTCGATTGCCAAGCTCTGATTCTGAAGTAAGATCCTCAAAGTATGCTCTTCAGCTTCGCCAAAACACACTTGGTGTTTTCTGTTCCAAACACAATCTATAATACATTTCAGCCATTGCAGTGGTAAACCCCCTCCTTCTTTCTGGGTTGTTCCATGAGCTTATGCATGTCAAACTCTCCGTCTTCTAGTGAGATGCCATAGAACACTGGCGATCTTGGTGTGCATCGAGCGTTGATATAAAGTACATGTGCAAGGATGCCCTGGCAGCTGACGTGAAGGTGTAGAATGTGTATACCAGCTTACAGCCCGTCGAACCTAAACCAGGTTGCATTTGGAAACTCAATGCCCTACCAAACTTACATCCAAGGTAAAGATGTATTGATAATTGGATGAAGTTTCGTTCGTGGAGCGAGTATCTGGGATAGAGATGACTCGATTAGCTTGGACATGTGGGACAAACCCAGGTGGTTGAGTATGGTGCTTTACTTGGACATGACCATAGCCCCCAAAAATTGTTTTGTGAGATTAATTACACGTCGTCATTAAAGTGCTTCCGTATAATTTCCATCACTATTAGTCGAAAAATACTGTGTCGAGATGGACTTAACTTCAGATATCACAGCTTTACGTTACGTGGTTCTGTTTGAATATCTTTGGTTGGAGTATTTTCTTGATCCACTAGATTATTATTACTAGGAAAGGCAAAGGTGATAAGTTACAAGGTTTTTAAAAGGTCACTAGCGAAGTATGAGGTAGAGCATTAAGCTACTATGAATAAGGGAGAATGAGGTCGTGGGCGCAAAGCTCGCGAGACAGGATGGGTAGAGGGAGTGTCCGACGATGCGAGGAGCGATGTTACCCCGTTTGAACGAACCAAGAGTTCGTCGATGGTCACCTGATCAAACATCACTGAGATGTCAACATATGCTTGGCTTCTCTGGAGATGTACTTAGATCAACGAGCTGCATTATGTACAACTGATGCCATTCGATTTAATTCTAGACTAGCTTTTTCCAGAAAGCGCTTCATCCAAGAGCACCGACTAAGGTAGCGCCTTGCATGAATCTGCGCGCTGTAGTAGCCACAGTCCTTCAAGTGGCTTCCTACTGTCTAGACAGGATTCCCATGCTCACGTATTATCCTTCATGTGTCTTGTACAGGGAGCTTCTTACAGAGAGTTACCTTGCCGAGGTTCCCGTTTTTCTTAGGGAAACAAGGTTTTACGCAGGATCGGCAACAGAGCTGCAAAGCGCATGTAACTTTCAAATAGAAGTATTTTGACGCGTGGAAGGAGAGATGCAGAATATAACATAAGAGCCCTCCTACATTGACATCGTGTGTAATCGGAGTGTGAGGTAGTTAATGATAAACTTCTCGCTTAACTTTCGACGGAGAGTCTTTTTCTACCAGCAGCAAGGGACGTTATCTTCCAAATCCACATCACCTTTATCAGTGCATCTTGGTCTTCGGTGACTAGATCTAGGATGCTCTGAGCATTTGCTTTCATCCATTCTACTGGGCTTGTTGGTGAACATAATTATCATATGGCTACAGATTTGATTGTCTATGAGTTCTATAGTTGATTCGTATAATGTTTCTCATCCAGAATCTCTATTCATCGCAAGGAATATCGCGTGCAGCAGTTTCCCTAGCCCAGACCGAGAATAGAGAAGTATAAGTCAAGCCCGTGCAACACCCAACAATATAGCCAATGGATATGACTCAACTTCAACAGTCGATGTTCTATTTCATCTAAGTTAGTACTGGAAGTGGCAGTGGTTATCGCGAAGTACATACACAGCACGCCTGTTTAGCGAAGATAACCTGGTCCACGTCGCAGAAGGTTGTGCAACTACTCTCTACTCCCGGGGTGCAATACCAAATGACCTTTTTATTGCCGTACCCATAACACTTCGATACTGTTAGCAATGACTTCTCTGATATTGGCATGAACGTTTAGCAAGACACGAAGAGTCAGAACTCCCCAGTGCCATTCTTAATGGCTAGGTCATGTTTTCTTTGTCTGTAGTAACTCTAAACGCGGATTTAGAGCAACCTGACATCGCCTCGCATGAACAAGCCCGATTGCCCTGGCCTGCTATTCTGTTTCCACTCAATAACTTACAGTTCCGCATCGCTGAGTTGCTAGAATTGCAGGGATCCAGGCTAAGAAAGCGCAGAGGGTGAAAAAGGAAGATTTCATTTTGGTGCAAATTGTTTATAGAATTGAAGATACAATGTATTTTTCACTGTGTGGTATAGCATGATCAAAGAGGAGCCTTTAGTTTATATATTTTTTCTGAGTCTTCTCAACGTACAGATGATGAATATTTTCGCTCCAACCACGCATCGTTTAGGTGTAACTCCGGCTTAGGTGTGCTTGTTAGTGGTACGGAAAGTCACGGAACATGCTTATCTTACATCGAAAACCTTATTAGCGGATATACGAGACGGAATCCTGCCCTTTTGTCAGACTCTAATGACTAAATTCAAACTAGGAAAGGGGTAGAGGTGGGGTTAGACATTGGGTGTTACGATCCAGAGGTATCTGTTGAGAATATCAGACGACTTCGCTACGGCACTCGATACATCGTAAGAAACAATACGGGACACAATACTATTCCGTAAGACACGACACGTCATCATCATTGCTACTGATTAGCGTTTCTTAGCAAGTCACTACATACTGCAAGTTCGGCGTCGCGGAGCGATGCCTCCTAGGTTAAGAGTATCCTGTCCGCCTCTGAATGGTTCACAAGAGAATACATTCCTCGCTCAACATGATCCTGTTTGAGAAACGCAATCATCTCAATGTATGGCAGTAAGATATCTCCAGACGGAACCGCTAGTTCAACACGAAAGGTACCCGCCATAAAAGGTTTGAGGACTGGAAGAACGCGCAGAGCCACAGGGTTGCGTACCACTCAACGACATGACAAAGCTTGTTAGACTTTCGAGCCGTTCATTATATCTTACGTTAAAAAATCTAGGTTCGCTTGGCGGCGCTCTGCCGTGCTTAGTGGAGCTGGTGCCAAACCTTCGCGAGAGAGTTACTGTCTATCCACCTATAACCTCGCCAGTCGCTTGCGCATATGACATAATATCGCATTCCTGCTCCACCCTCTCCTTTCGTGCCCCTACCACATTCAGAATGATATAAGAAGAAGGGAATATCAATTCAGTTTCGTCAGCAACCAACAATGCTACAAGATACTCGGAAAGTGCGCAATTATGGCCTAAAGAATGGGTCGATGTTATATCCCGAAACATATCGAGAGTATAAATTAATTTGATTTATGCATAAAGATTGTTGCTATTTTTGAGATGGCCAGCATCATACAATCACTAATCTATCGTCGTGATATTATACCTCAATCATAGGCGTGAATTCGATTGAATGATTGCAAGCTGTGACACTGAAGTCTCATGGGAATTGCATCGTTTCTCTTCCTTAGTAATGCAGCGGAAAGGATAAGCGGTTGTCCCAACAGTTTATTTCCAGGCTCTTCGTGCTGCCTTCTCTTCATCTTCTTTGGTCCACTCTCTCGGCAGCACAGCAAAGACTAGATACGAGGTATGTGTCTTTAGTTCAGGCTCGGTTCGATGAACCAGTCTCCCCTCCTTGAACAACGGCCTGCTCTCAAAATCCTTCTTGGTCTGGGCAAGTCTATCGTGCTTACTTGGCGGAACACCCTCCATCTTCTTCCGGTTCTTCTTGTTCGCAGCACCACCATCCTCAGCATCAAGATCCTCGCCTCTCTTCCTCGCTTCCGCTTTTCGCATCACCTCCTCCTGCTTTTCCCGCTGCATGCTGTGAAATACTGCCGCGCGTCCTTCAACGTCGCGTAGACGCTGCACTGCTTCCTGCACATTTGCTGGGTGCGCATTTCCGCCTCTTACGCCCTCTTCTTGGAGCCCAACACGTTCCCGTCGCACATCCAGCCGCTTTGCCATTATTTCAACCATGTCGATTTCGACCCAGCCAAGGGCACGCATTGCAGCTACGGTTTTGGTGACCTGCTCGATACAAGGACTGAACGTACATATGCGTACCGCGTTGCGGGGGTTGAGCGGGGTTTGGAAGGGTTTTGGGTTTGTTTGTACGGGTTGCGCGGTGGGGGTAGTAGGATCGTCAGCTGTAGGGCTGGCACCATCCGAGTCGGTAGTTACAGATTTTAGCGCAGCGGTGGAGGGAGGACAGCGCGTTAGGTGCTTGAGTGCGTGCCATGGAGCGGGGAGATCGAGGAATATGCAGTCAGCATCTGGGCCTGAAGAGTCGTCTAGATTGAACCCATCGTTGTACACGTCGCGGTGGGTCACAGTGACAAGGGGATCGAGGCCATGGTCTTTGATCTCCGTCTGTAGTTGCTTTGCGCGCGGTTCGTGGTACTCGAAACTATACACGCCGCCAGTTCGTGTTCTGCGCTTTCGCTTTTTGGAAATGCCTACGGCATTTTCTTCATCGCCGTTTGACTCGATGGCAGCCTCATGAGTCCCTGGGTATCCATTGTACACTGCGCGTATCGCAGCATGCGTGAAACTTCCGCTTCCCGCTCCTGCCTCAATGATGTGATCGCCTGGTCTTGCGCGCAATCTCTGGAGAATATAGCTGTAGTCGGGCGTGTATACGACTTGAGTGCGGTGCGGTAGAGATAACGTCCACATCTCTGGTGTGGGAGGTATCAGATGCGCAAACCCACTGCTCGCCGCCGCTGCCTTGACGAGATCCTTTTTTGCTACCTCAGGCTCAGTCGCTGCTGTATCCTCACCCTCATCCTTTCCGTCCCTTTTCCTCTTCTTTGATTTGCCACGCGATCCAGTGTCGACCACCGATGCAAGAATCTGTGTACCCCAAGGTTGACCGACAAGCGTGCTGTGGGGAAAAGAGCCAAAGCGCGTGTTTTCAACTTTTCCTTCTGCATAATCGGAGTCGGCGTTGGGTTTGAGGATGGCTGGAATAAGGTGATCGCGGCGCAATTGCAAAATGCCAAGGTTATCTGCGGTCGCATACGCTCCTGGATCGAGAAACGGAGAGGGAGGAGGTGCCATGGTCTGTTGTGCAAGTGACGCCGGCGGCGACAACGTAGAAAGCGGGCGGCAGAGATTGCGACAGATGCAGAAACTCGCGGCGCAAGCTCGACAAACCCAGAAAGATATTCGGCGGGGAGCTTTGGAGACTGTCATTGGCCAGCGCAGCCAAGAGCCTGATGACAGGGATTATAATTGTTCCACCGACCTCGACCCCCGCCGAACGCGACACTGGGGGATCTCACGTACTGACTCACCCGTAAGCGGCAATCAACTATACACCTGGCCTTACTGCGTCGGTCACATTTAGTCGCTCTTTGCTGCCGTCTCTATCCACCACCTTGATGGTGCTTGCATTCCGGTCTTTGTTCAGCACCGTCAAGTCGTCTTCCCCGCTCCTACTTTCGAAAACTAGTTGGATAAATCAGACTCAGAGAACGCCCCGGTTTGTGGCCGCCATGGCGACTCCAGCCCGCACTCAGCCACCATGGAAACAGCCACAGGGCTCCAGTCCAGCCAAACTCAAAGTCTGGAACTCGTTGACCCGATCCAAGAATGACTTCATTCCCATCGACCCTGAAGGCAAAGAGGTCAAGTGGTACAGTTGCGGGCCGACGGTTTACGATGACGCCCATCTAGGTCATGCTCGTAACTATGTCACAAACGACATTCTTCGGAGGATACTGGCTCACTACTATGGATACAATGTAAAATTTGTTCAGAACATCACGGACGTCGACGACAAGATTATTCTGCGGGGACGCCAACAGCACCTCCTCGCTAAGTTCAAAGCGGATAACCCAGCAGTCACAGAAGAGGTCATCAACACCACCATTAAAGCTTTCGACGCATATGTCAAGAAGAACCTCCCTCTGCTCAGCGAGGATGTCACCATTGGTAACTTCAATGAGGAGTCTGTGCAAAAGTACGCCAACGTCATCCAGGGCAAGTCTATCGATGGTGTTAGCCCTGCAGGTGACAAAGAAGCCAAGATCAAGATGCATCTCCGAACCGCCAGCACTGCGGTAACTTCCTTGTTAGCTCCTTCAAAGTCAACACCAGAAGACATTGAGATTTTCTATGCTGGTGCTGAAGATGTCCTGCTGCCTTATCTCGACTCAATTCATGGCTCTTCTATCGACGCCAGTGATCACACTGTTTTCACAACGCTGACCAAAAAGTACGAGGCTCGCTTCAATGAGGATATGCGAGCCCTGAACGTCTTGGACCCTGACGTAGTCACACGAGTGACAGAATATGGAGACCAGATTGTATCTTTCGTAGATAAAATCATCAACAACGGCATGGCATACAGCACATCAGACGGGTCCGTGTACTTTGACATCGAGGCTTTTGAGAAGAAAGAAGGCAATCATTACGCGCGCTTAGAGCCTTGGAATAGAGGTGACACAAATCTGCAGGCTGATGGCGAAGGTGCACTGTCATCGGTCAAGACGTCAGAAAAGCGAAACGAATCAGACTTTGCTCTATGGAAGTCGAGTAAGCCTGGTGAGCCGGCATGGCCAAGTCCCTGGGGGCCTGGTCGACCAGGATGGCATATTGAGTGCTCTGTCATGGCTTCTGCCGTCTTGGGCGAGCAAATGGACATCCATAGCGGTGGCATCGATCTCTGCTTCCCGCATCACGATAACGAACTGGCCCAGTCGGAAGCATACTGGGCAAAAGATGGACAGCCGACTCAGTGGGTGAATTACTTCCTCCACATGGGCCATTTGTCAATATCCGGCTCTAAGATGTCGAAATCGCTCAAGAACTTTACAACCATCCGTGAGGCCTTGGGTCGCGGTGACTGGAATGCTCGGAGTCTGCGCATTATCTTCTTGTTAGGAGGCTGGCATGACGGCGTTGAAATCACCCCGGATATGCGCAAATCTGGGTTGTCATGGGAGAGCTACGTCACCAACTTTTTCTACAAAGTCCGCGATCTCGAAGTGAACCCCAACATCTCTTCTACAGGCGCAGAAGATGAGAAAATCCTGAAGTCGTTCGAGTCCGCTAAGCAAAAGGTACACAGCGCCCTCGCTGACTCATTCGACACTCCTACAGCTATGCGTGCGATTTCAGGTCTCATCACAGATTACAACTCTGCCGACAAGGCTGGACTCAGTGACTCCGTGTCGTTCGATGTCGCCCGCTACATCACTCGGATGGTCCGCATATTCGGTCTAGACGGCTTAGCAGACCCGTACGACGGCGGGATTGGCTGGGCAGGTATCGACATTCCCTCGGCGGCCAAGGAACATGTATACGCAGTTTCACGAGAACGTGACGAAGTACGCCAACATGCCATCGCCGGCGATCTCTCAGACGAGGTCTTGCAATCCATCATTGCGCAACACAACCCTGCACAAAAACAGGACATAGAATCACTTCCCTACGCGGAGGTCTTATCCACGTTCCAAGAAAACCTGCAGAATCTCGCCAAAAAGAAAGCCCCAGCCAAAGACTACCTCGATCTCTGTGATCAGCTCCGTGACACTCATCTTTGGGATCTTGGCATCTACCTTGAAGACCGAGAAAATGCACCAGCGATGGTGCGTCCCGTTGATGCCGAACTCCAAGCAGCACGATCCCAAAAGGAAGAGATTGCCCGTCAAAAAGCCGAAGCAAAGCTCAAGCGGGAGCGTGAAGAGGCCGAGAAAAAGGCTAAGCTTGCTGAGCAAGCCAAGATCAATCCCAAAGACATGTTCAGGACAGAGGAATACAGCGCATGGGATGAGGACGGTTTGCCAGTCAAGGATAAGGATGGGGCTGATGTGCCCAAGGCACGCCTGAAAAAGTTGAAAAAGGAGTGGGAGAAACAGAAGAAGCTATTTGAAGAGCATGCTTTGAGGGCTTGAGTAGGATTCTTTTATTACCAAGATACGGTCCATGTTACGGCACTTGGGTAGAGTAGCCCTTTAGAATGGACTTGCAAAATTAACGGTTTATGATTGACTTGTACTTGGTCATTCGTGCCCTCAAGTAGCATCCAAATCTTCGTAGAATTGAGTAAACCATCGATGGCTTTGATACCTTGCTGTATGAACATGTACAGGCCATTGTCGCCGGCATGCACATATCTCTTCCCTCTAACAATACAATCGGGCAGTCTTAGGCCCAACAATGCCGATACGGAGACCCATTGTCTAAAGTGTTCTATGCATGAGGTATTGAGACAAAGATTTATAGTATCATACTATGGCTAAGCGGTGAGGTGTAACAATGTCAACCGTAGTAGATGCTCATTGGGACAGATAGGGCGTGCCAAGCCTTGGAATGCACTAGCACTCGCGCATCATTACTGCAACGACTGTAACCTCTTGAATCGCGACATTACACTAATCATTTGAAGCTCAAGCAGAGAGCAATGTTCCCTCTGGTGCGTGTTTTCTGAATTCGGCTCGCGATCGATGTCTTCGACTTGGATTACCTAAATGTATAGCTTAGAAATACACAAGCGATCGCCGGGCGTTGGAAACCACTGCAGTGCTTTATATCCACCAATACTATTGGCTCACCCACCGCGCACCATGCAGAGTGCATCTAGAGCGCCAGACCCAACCACAAGCGGTTTTCGAGCTAGTGTCCGCGGCCGGTGGGTGGGGAAGATCCACTTCCTTTCAACATGGCTCACCGTCGGATAAAACACCGAATGACTGTTTTCCCCAAAGCTTCTCCATGACATATCAAGCATTCTGTGGGTTATAAATATCCCCCCACAACCCACTCCGTGGGTACGATCACTAGCTAGTAGTGCCTTCACAATGGCTTCAAATCATGACGTCGAGAGGGATCTAAGCAAGAACGAATCGATTGCTCACCAGGCTATCGGCACATCCTACGCCTCGATAATGAATACGTCACAACCAGCTACTCAGCATGACGAGGAAAACAACCAAAACGACGAGATACATCGCGTACAAACCCACACATCACACGCCTCGCGCACCCGGAAAACCATCTTCGGCCTCGCCAAAACCATCACCGCCCGCTCCAATGCCTCAGTCATCGACCCTGGTCCACCCCCAGACGGCGGCTCAAAAGCTTGGATCCAAGCCCTCTGCGGACACTTTGTTGTCTTCAACACATGGGGCATGATCTCCACCTTCGGCGTGTTCCAGCAATACTACACGCTGAACCTTGGTCTGGAGCCCTCTGCTGTATCATGGATTGGGAGCTTCCAGATGCTAGGGCACTTTGCGCTGGGGATGCTGACGGGACGACTCTTCGACGCAGGGTTTTTCTACTGGTCTTGCATACCGGGGATGCTCATCTCGGCGCTGGGCATGTTCATGACGAGCTTGTGCTCGCGCTACTGGCAGTTTTTCCTCGCGCAGGGCGTCATGACGGGTGTCGGTAACGGTATGCAGTTTGCACCCATGCTCGGCTTGGTTAGCACGTATTTTACTAAGAATAGGAGCGTGGCGTTGGCGATTATGGCTTCGGGGAGTGCAACAGGTGGATTGGTGTATCCGACGGTTGCCAGGCAGTTGCTGCCTCGAATCGGGTTTCCATGGACAGTCCGCGTAATGGGGTTTATGATGCTGGCTGTGGGTACGGGCTACAGCTTGCTTCTGAAGCCGCGACTGCCGCCCCGCAAGTCGGGTCCGGTGCTAGAGCTAAGTGCTTTTAAAGAGTTGCCGTACAGTGTTTTCCTGCTTGGTATCTTCTTGATTGCATTGGGCCAATTTTTTGCATTCTACTACATCTCTTCCTTTGCTGTGGATATCCTCAGCTTGCCGTACCAAACGTCCATTAACGTTCTCCTGGTTCTAAACGGCATCGGTGTGCTGGGGCGACTGGTACCTTCGTGGTTCGCGGATAAGTACACGGGACCATACAATATCCTGATACCTTTTTGTTTCCTTTCTGCACTTATCTTATACTTCTGGCCTCTTGTTGGCAATGAACCGGGGCTGTATGCTTGGGCTGTTTGCTACGGCTTCTTTGTCGCGGGCTTCCAAGGCATCTTCCCAGCCGTCATGACCACTCTTACCAAGGATATGAGCAAAGTGGGGACGCGAAATGGCCAAGGCCTCGCGATCGTGGGATTGGGGACTTTCATCGGGCCGCCGATTGCAGGAGCACTCATCCAAAGTTACGGCGGGGGTTATCTAAGTGCGCAGTTGTTTGCGGCTACGGCTGTGCTGTTGGGGAGTTGCATATTGGTTTTGGGGAGATTGAGTATCACTGGGCTAAAGCTCAGGGCGAAAGTTTAGGGATTGGATAAGGTTGAGTTAAATGTCATAGACTGCACTGGAATTACATTTGAACTACACTTTTGAGATACTGTGGGCGGTTCTTTGTCGCCATACAGAGTACTCTTATTGGGAGGTATGAATCGGATCGCTATGTATGCCCTGAAGACCCGAGACATGATCACTATCGATAAGGGTCTGAACTACTTGGTTTCCGTACTCGAACCTTTGCCCAGCAGTTGAGAGAATAGTTGGAGTGTACCGGAAGGTCCACGGCCGGGACACTGGTGGCGTAAGGAGTGTTGTATGGGAGGCAAGTGACAGAACTCGTCCATGTCGGAGGAGTTTTTGTAAAAGATTTTTGAAAAGGGGATTGAAGTGATAAGGAGTTGAAGTGCAAGGTAGAGTATATACTTATTGAGGCGTGGAGGCGCGGAGGCGCTTGGATACTGATCGAGGTGAAAGTAAAATCGTTTGCTCACTTCACGACAGGAAACAGAAACCCCTGATCATGGAGCTCTAGGTTGTGCTCGGGAATACACAATAGTTTGTGAATGAGAGTGTAAGTGATTCGGATCCAGTCCACTTCTCAGCCTTACACTTCCCTACTTCAAACGCCTTTTGCTGCATAGAAAGCAGTCGTGCCTTTATTCCAGCAACGGCCTTCTCTCCTGATCTCTCGCATTCCACCAAAAGAAACCCCTTTGCTGTGTGCCATCATCGATCTCCTCGACCTCAAACTCCCTCTGCTTCCCCGTGACCCTGCGCCACCACTTGCCCCAATCCTCCCTCCTCCTCACCCAAATTCCAGTGCTGCCATCCTCATACATCACGTATCCGCCACGACTCGCTCTCGCCCCCAGAATAGCCCACCGCACACACTTGGAAAGCCCATAGAGCACCAACACGCCGAACAAGGTACAAAAAATGGTGACTATAGAGGTCAAGAACGTGATGGTGGAAACCTGGCAACCCAAACCCGCCGTACGCAGCTCAAACCGCTCTGAGCCTAGCGCGCAGATACCACGATGTCGAATGGGCGAGAGAAGCGGGAAAGCCTTGGAAAAGGTATCCTGGGGAAGAGGGAGACAAGTCGATGACTGTTGCCAAAAAACTCAGCAAACGCATTTTTTTACACCATGATATGCCGATTTGTGTTACAGATAGTCAATATCGCCATGTTCCTTGACATGCTAATACTGGGATGGGTACGTGGACAGACAATGAGAAAAACGTACGATCGCGCACCATCCACAATTGCCTTTGCTTCTGTGGCAATCACCGCAATCAGTGTAGCCCCAGCATTGTTTGAGTCTTTCCCAGTCGTCCTTGGGACTGGTTTGGAGGCGCTGGTGGATCAGCTCTGTCACGTTTGTCGATGCGCCATTACTTTGCTCGGCAGAGGTTATGGGGCACTTGGATAACATTGGAGTTTTGATGATAGAGCAGGCTTCAGTAAAATGAGCTCCAGCTATGCTTTGATAAGAACAGAGGACCGCGCGATAAATGGCACGAGTGACAAGGTCTGGGGAAGAGAGGGAAGTGGGGTCATGCGTCGGATAAACTCCACTCAGCCGCCTTGTCACGTGTTCTACGCGTCTACATCAAAGGTCATGAATAACTACCAAGTCTTGAACGTCACACTAAGCTGTCTAGATTCATGCAAATAAAGCAATGATTGAATATGTATCCGAAATATATGTACAAAGAAGAATGGCTTTGATATACAATGTCCCTGCAAAGCCAGGCAGAGAATCATCGTCGGTCGCTTAGGCGGGTATGCACTGGGAGAACCACGCGTTGTTGAATGTGCACTTGTATCCGCTGACACATGTTGTAGGGCCGGTGTAGCCTTGACCGCCGCATCTATCGCAGCGTAAGCAGGTGTTTAGAAGTAACAACACTACGGTCGCTTACTGTTCCCAGGCTTTGGCTGGGCCGGCACCACCACCGAGGGCGAGGATCTTAGCAGCAGCGTGCTCTGCGACTGTGACAATGTACGCGGTAGGGTTGGTGAAGATTTGACTACGTCTGTTAGTTATGAGTTTGGATACAGCAATGCATACTTACCCAGGGAAGATGGAAGCATCGACGACGTGGATGTTCTTGGTTCCGTAGACTTGAGTGTTCAGGTCGACAACAGAGGTTCCGCCAGTCAATCCACTGTCAGTTCCGAGCTTGGCAGTACCAATCCAGTGATTGGCACGACGCTTGGATGGGGTCTTGGGCAAGCTAGCGACGTAATCTTCGACTGTTTGGTCAGGAGCAGGGACTTGGAACTCGATCTGCGGGTTCTTCTTGATAGCCTTCATCATGCTCTTGATGCCTGCAATGACTACGTCGGTGTCGGCCTGGTTGACAAGGTATGGCGACTGGCTGACAACCATGTTCAGAGCACCGTTGATGGACAGGGCGCCTCGTGATGTAGAGCCATGGCCGAGGTACTGGCTGATAGTCAGGCTGTGAGTGTCGTTGGCGCTTGGTCCCTCAACACGAGCAGTCCATTGAATAGAGCGATCGATTCCGTCAGATCCCTTGATCATTTCCCAGGCAAGAGGGCCGATGTTTGGAGCAGAGGTAGCGAGGATACCGGAGCGCTTGCTGAGGTACAAGTTCTTGTCAGCCTCAATGGGAGTGTTCCATGCGGCGTAGAAGTCGTAGTTGGAGACATTGGGGTGGCGAACGACAAGGTCAGTGTTGACGTGGTCGTTCAAGTTCTGGCCAACAGGCAAATTAATCCAGTCAGACTCCTTGATCATGGTCGCGCCATCACGAGCGCTGCCCTTGACGATGTTAAGTTGGCTCTTTGGTCCGATACCGCTGCGAAGGAGAAGCTTGGAAGATCCAAAAGTACCAGCGGAAAGAATGACACGGCCACCTGGGTTCAGCTTGACGGTACCGCAGTAACCCTTGCCGCCAACACCGCTCTCGAGTTCGACGGCAGTAGCCTCTCCACCAGTGCGGATGACACGACGAGCCATGGTGTTGGTCCAGAGCTTAAAGTTGGGCCTCTTAAGTGCGGTAACCAGGTAAGTGCCGAGAGGACCTTGTCTCTGAGCATTCTCGTACATGAATGGAGCGTGCGAGTAAGTCCTGTTCTTTTGGTTGGGCTGGTCGTTGGCAACGACGCTCTTCCAGCCATCAGCACCGAGTGCGCCAGAGAGAACATTGAAACCCTCCTGCTTGTAACGCTTTCCATCCTTTGAGGGAGTATCGGTACCAGGAATACGCTTGAATACACGGTCAATGGCGGGCTTAACATCGGACGATTTCCATCCAGCAGGGAATTGGTAGTCAAAGTCAATGTCGACTGGCTTCCACCAAAGCGCAGCGTTGACGGCAGAACCGCCGCCGAGGACACAACCAGCCATCTGGTCAATATCAGTGCAGGCAACACCAGCGGAGTCTACCCAGATCTGGTTGCAGAGACCGGGGATATCGAAGCGCGTCAGATTGTTGCTGATAGCCCAGTCAGGACCCATGGTTCCACCGAAGCGAGCAAGCGATGGCGGGCCTTTTTCGAGCAGCAGGACGCTCTTGCCAGACTCGGAGAGCTTGTCGGCCACGGGAATACCTCCAGCACCACCGCCAATGACAATGTAATCAAAGGTGCCGTTGGGAGCCGGGGAGCCCTGGCATCCGGTGGGCTCCGGAGTGCTGGTAGGCTGGCCACCACCAGGAGATGTGGGTGTAGGATCAGGAGACGTTCCTGCCAATGCGGCCCACTGAGCGTACTTTGCGTTCCTGGCGGGTGCTACCTGAGCACCGAAGATGCCCTGGCCTTTGTTGTGCTGAGTCCATGTTCCGTCGTAAACCTTGTCGTGCTGGGCCCATCCGACAACCTGAACCTCGCCGGTTGGTAGTTGGTTGCCCTCGGCACCTTTCTGGTTCCAGACCCAGCAGTTCTTGCAGAGATAGACGAGCTCAAAGTTGCTGTCAGTGACTGAGTGGTAGATTTGGCTCAGAGTCGCGTTGCCAGTGTAGTCGTCAGGGGCAACATAACCACTGGATTGGATTAGTGAAAAAGTCCCAGATCGTGGTAGGAACAAACTAACGGAGCATAGTAGAAGCCAGTCTTGACATCAGTCTTGTCGGGCCAAGCAACGAGAAGAAGGCCGTCGGGCATGCCACCGCGGTGACTGAAACCGGACCAACCTTGGCCAGACGTGAGGGAACCTTTCTAGGAGAAGTTAGGACGTACTATAAAATAGAACGAACTCTGGTGCTCTTACCATGTAACCAATGTAGTCATAGTTGTTACCGGTGGTGCTTTCGGGCAGGGCCATACCCCACTCGAAGCCACCAGCAGTCTCAGCGCTGTTGACGACCTGGCGCCAGAACGTGATGCCAGTGGCATTGTGAGTAAAGGTTTCCTGGGCATAGGCCAGAGGAGCAAGAGTAGAGGTCAGCAGCGCAGCCGCCTTTGCAACAGAAGAGCCCTTCATTTTCAGGAAGGAAGTAAGGAGCGAATGTGAAAGCTGGTGGGCTGGAGTTCCAGAAGCCAGGGTACCATTGTGTGTTATATATACGTTTCTTATGCTCGGTCTCGAGCCTGTGGCTGCGCGGGTAGGGTATTGGAATTGACGCCAACGGGCCAAGCCACTCCCTCAGGCACACAGAATGGCAAGCGACGGCAGTGGGCCCAGCGAGCTGGCAGGATTGGAGTTGACAGCATGGCGATTGGCTGGGGGGACAGTCAATGTGCATTGCCAAGGACCAGTGCTCGAGGGTAATATGCGCAGCAATCATGGTGACATGGGGGAGGTGATTTATGTAGATTGCCCTACAGCCGCTACTATGGCCCGATTAGGTAGCGGGAATCTGCGCACCACTCCCGCTCTGTCCTTTCATCACCCACCCCAAACATGCCGGCGGGCCAGCACACATGTATCACCAGCTATTGGATCGCCTTCCGCCCGTTGTTCTCTGATCGCGTGCCGGCGCCACTCCCTCTCGCTACCGGCCCCATGTTCCGTCGAGCTGCCCCAAATGAAGGGCCATTCCAGACGGCGAGGCTACTTGGCTTGAGACGCTCCACACGACTGCCCACTATCAATCTATTATATTGTCGCTACGGTCGCTGCGCCTGTCGTCATACATCACGCCGTCTCGGTCCTTTCGCTGCCCTGCAATTAGGACCGCGTTTTTTCATCTAATCTTCGGCTCTATGCTCCTACAACCTCTCTTTTGGCTATGCACGTGCTTCAAGCGCACCACGTGTGCAATAAACCTTCGATCCCATCGGGCGCAAGGCGAATAATAGATTGATAGATAGACTTTTCACGGCTTCTGCTGCTTTGTCATGATGAGCAATAGTACCGAGTTTGGCCTCGACCTTCTCTCTCTACACCCGTTCCGCGCTCGGTCGGGTAAGCACTATGCATAACTCGACGGCATATGGAGAGAATCCGGCCGCTCATGCAGACTCGGGTCCCGCACTTGGAAATGTACCCCAGATGCTCCCCAATGCGTCTACTCGTTCCGGCCAAGTGCATGAGCCCTCGCAATCTTGACTGCGATGCATGTTGGCGGCGCAGTAAGTACAGCAAAGGGGCGAACAAATCCAGACAACGACTCACGGCACACGTTTGTTCCGGTCCGATGGCTTGGCCTGTCTATCGACATAAACACCTTGTCTTCGCCCGTGCAAACATGTTTCATGTTTCGGGAACTTCACTTTGCCGTGTCGTGTTTCACGGTGTCAGACTGTGGTGGTTTGGGGTTAGAATAGACGCGATTCACGTGCACCTAGTGCCCGCTCCTCTACCTACTAACACGGTTCCCAGAATACCATGGCCTGTCTCAGCCTCAACCCGCGTTCCGTGTGCACTTGGCAAGCTGACACCTACGCTGTCTGCTTAGAAGGACCTGAGTGCTGGGCGGCACAGTACGCTTGGTGTCCAGATTGAAACAGGCACCTGGCCTTTCTGGGTGAACGCGTCATGCTCGTGTCGTGGAACGCCGACAATGTTTTGTTTGTCAGTGGCGGGCTTTGTCCACCAGGGTATCCCGATGGCTGTTACATATTTCACTTTTCCACTCTATCGGGCCAATGTGACAGACATATAAACAGACCATCCCCGCAAGACTTCATCGATAGCTGCTGAGCTTCAATCTATGGCTCCTGTATCAAGGATATATAGCCATGTAGGAGATGCGAACGTACCCATGAGAACACTAGGAACCTTGATTATACAGTAGTCCGTCATACGCGAAGCAGACGCTGTGGTGCTACGAATAATATCTCAGATTGCCACCGTGATATCCATTATCAAATCATACATCATCTCAAATCAACTATCCTTTTAACCCCGATCTTCCTATTGCACAGTCATCATCAACCTCCAACTATGAAGGCACGTCGTTTATGCACCCCGCAAAAGGCGAGGGCCGGTAGTTGGGCCTAGCCGCGATGGTACCTTGCATCATTGGCCCCCACCAACCCCAACGCCTCCGCTCTCCTGTTCCTCCACATGCCCCCTCAGGTTCAGGCAATACGAGACAAGCAAAGAGCTGCCCCGTCGGCCCTAGCGCAGAACACGCTGTTGGCTACTACCTTGTCGAATCACTGAAATTGGATCCCCGCGCACATCCCAGCGTAAACCACACGAAGCCATGCACGACGAACGTGAGTCCTGCTTCACATGCGTAAGCAATATCCCAATGAAAAGCACGAGACTAAACACACCACTCTAGATCCCCACCCCCTCCTCGCCCAAGTCCCTCTAACCGTATCCCCCTTCCTCTCCCTCCCGACCGCAATCCCGCTCCCCTACTCCTACAAGACGCTCCCATCCACGCTGCCCCCCAGCATCCTCTCACCTCCGGCGGCCCACGCGCAAAACGACTCGTCGCCTGCACCGCAACAAGACGACGGCGCACAAAAACCCGCATACGTAGTCTCCGCCTCGGGGACGTCTGCGCACCCAGACCAGATACTCTCGTCGTGCGTAGCGCTACAAGCGCATCTTAAGCAGCTCGAGGAAGACGCGCGCAGGGTGCTGGGGGAGTGGGAGGATAGGAGGCGGGCAGAGGATCTGGCGGAGAAGAGGAGAGTGGCGCCGGGATGGCTGGATAGCGGGGTGCACATACTCAAGCCCGAGGTTGTGGGCGATGCCGAAGGGGAGAAGAAAAACAAGGAAGAAACAAGTTTGATGGATTTGGATCCGCAGGCGGAACAAAAAGCAAAAGAAGGCGAGGAGCTCGACAGGGTGTTTGGCGGACTCAGGGTTTAATGAGATGCCTTGCAGCTGCGTTACTACACATCACATACCCATTCACACAAAACGAACAAGATATTGGGCTCAAGAAAATTAATACCAGATTGTAAACAACTATAAGCTATGACATGCCAGTTTTAGCCCAGGTCCAGTGCCACATGTGCCTACAGCGAAAAATCCCCCATCGCGACACGACATTACAGACATATGACAACCAAACACACGGAAACAGAAGGGGAATCTTGAAGGAGGAAGAATTTCGGGACCCTGACAATGACTGCCGCGCCCAACTCGGTAAACCCGCAACAGCCACACGACGCACCGCCCCTTTAGCGGCGGCCGTGTGAGCGGTTGACGCTGCCCTGGAGCGCATCCACCTCGCTCTCAAGACGCTTAATCTCTGCGTGGCTGGCTTCGAGGTCCTTGTTCAGGCGGTCGCGCTCAGCAATAAGCTTCTGCTCCCATTGTCGGAAGCGCTGTTCCTCCACCTTGACCTGCTCGGTAAAGCGCTTGCGCAGCGCCTCTTCCTCTTCCTTGAACTTGGGGTTGTCCAGCTTCCTTGGGCGAGCCTCGCCAAACTTCCTCGTCTCCATCTGCCCAGCTCGGTACGCCTCGTAGTGGTTCTCCTCGGTCGTGTGGATGAGGTCGAGCATGTGGGTTCGGATGAGAATGGCGCGGAGCTTCTTGAAGTCGCAGTGCTCCTCGTTCTCGACTTCGGCAACACCCCAGGCATATTGTCGGCCCTTGACAGTGCGGCCGTCGTTGGTCTGGACGTCCTTTTCGGAGCCAATGACGGAGAAGGGCATGGCATCGATGAGGCTGCGAGCGTGCTGCATGGCGGCAGCGTCGTCATCCTCCAGTGGGGGCGTGTAGATCTTGATGCCTTGAGCATCGATGACCTGGCGCACCTGCAAGCAGTCAGCACGTAGTTACGTGGGGAACCAGAGGTAGCAAACATACCCTCATCTTAAACCTGGCAAGGTCCGTAGGGCTCAGTGTGTCGGCCTTGGCAACAACAGGAATCAGGTTGACGCGTGTGCAGAGCTTCTTCATGACCTCGATGTCGAGGGGTTTCAGGGTGTGGCCCGTGGGGCGGATGAAGTACAGACAGGCGTGAACACGGAGGTCGATCTTGTCAGTGCGGCGTGGTTGCTGCTCCTGCAACATGTACGACTCGTGCTGGTCGTCGAGGAACTCAATAATGGGCTGCCACGAGTCGCGGTTGTTGACATAGTCACCAAAGCCAGGCGTGTCGATGACGGTGAGACGGACTGCCAGAGTCAGTTTGGGGAACCAAGCCATGCAGCGGGACAGTGTGCCTACCCTTGAAGAACTTCTCCTCGAGCTCTGCCTTTGTGATCTCGATCTCGACTGTCTTGTCCATCTGCTTGTGGTGTCGTCGCTTGTGGTCGGCGTAGTTCTTGATCGTGGTGGAGAAGAGGGTGTTGATGAAGGTCGTCTTTCCCAGGCCAGACTCTCCAGCAACCTGGGCCAGTCAGATTCTGTAGCAGATGAAGACGGGACGGAAACCTACCATAATGGTGAAGGCAGCACCACGCTTGGCAACAATCTTGTGCCTGTCCTACGTTAGGCTTGACACTGCGTGTCCGGTGGAGAGACCATACCTCTGGTTGGGGAGCTGGACGACATGTTAGCAAACAACAAGCATTCGACAGGGAGACAGAAATGTAGACGTACATTGGCAATGCCAATTGGGGACGCGGACTCGGCCATGGTTGGTGTGGTGAAGTGCTGGCGTATGTGTATGTACACGGGGAAAGGGTCTACGGGGACGTGTTAGCAGAAGTGGCTCAGCGTAACATGGCCCAATGCTGGCCAGTATACGGAAGTATGTACATACATACAGGGGATTCTGCGACGGGGCAGCTGAGGGGCGAGTGCAACGAGAGAAGCGCAGAGGAAGCGTCGGGGTGGTGGTGTTGGACAATTTGGGCTGGGTCCCCTTTCTGCGAGAGTCGCTCGGTCGGCAGGCACGGGCCCCTGGGACGGTGACAGGGATGTGCGCCTGCACCACTAGCGCGTTCTGGTGGAGATCCGAGCTTGGAAAAAGTTCACGACGCCATTCCCCCACAACGACGCCATGTTCTTGCTGTCTTGCGCCCTTTGAACATGAAGACGGATTTCCAGGTGCATGCGCATGCCCTTCCACATGTCAGGACCTATCAAGCTAACGGAAAATAGTTCTCCAACCTGCTGGGCACTGTCTACAGCAGAGGCAACCTGCTCTATACACCCGATGGCACATGTCTGCTGTCGCCCGTGGGCAATAGGGTCACTGTCTTTGACCTCGTAAAGTATGCGATGATAAACCAGTAGTATCCTCACTTGCAAGTCATTGACAATCTCCCAGCTCCAAATCGCATACCCTTCCCTTTTCCCATCGCAAGAACATCGTTCGCCTCGCACTCAATCCCCGAGGAAATCTTCTCCTCTCCGTCGACCAAGATGGTCGCGCAATCCTCACCAATTTCCCCCGTCGTATCGTTCTCTACCACTTTTCACTACGCGGAGAAGTCACTGCGCTCGCATTCTCACCGTCGGGTCGACATTTTGCCGTAGGCCTGGGACGGCAGATTGAAGTATGGCACACACCTTCGACGCCAGACGTCGCTGAGGGCGACTTGGAGTTTGCGCCCTTTGTGCGACACCGAATCTACACCGGACACTACAATAACGTCCAAAGCATAGAGTGGTCCAGCGACTCGCGCTTCTTCCTGAGCGCATCCAAGGATATGACGGCACGGATATGGAGTCTTGACCAGGAGGAAGGACACGCGCAAACCACACTGAGCGGTCACCGGCAAGAAGTCGTCGGCGCATGGTTCTCCAAGGACCAGGAGACCATCTACACCGTGAGCAAAGACGGCGCTCTCTTCATGTGGAAGTATATGCTTCGCTACGATGCGCCTGAAGACGCCGACGAGGACGACGACGACAATCTCCAGTGGGGCATTGCCGAGCGACACTTTTTCCACCAGAACAACGCCCACGTCACCTGCGCCAGCTTCCACCCCGAGTCGAAGCTTCTCGTTACCGGCTTCTCCCACGGCATCTTCTTCATCTACGAGTTACCCGACTTCGCCCAGATATCCAGCCTCAGCATATCGCAAAACGACATCGACTATGTGGCCATTAACAAAACGGGCGAGTGGCTCGCATTCGGCGCATCCAAGCTCGGACAGCTGCTTGTTTGGGAGTGGCAGTCCGAGTCGTACATCTTGAAGCAGCAGGGTCACTTTGACTCTATGAACACCATCACCTACTCTCCAGACGGTCAACGGATCATAACAGCGGCAGATGACGGGAAAATCAAGGTTTGGGATGTCAACTCGGGCTTCTGCATCGTCACATTCACAGAACATATGGGCGGAGTAACAGCTTGCGAGTTTGCAAAGAAGGGCAATGTCCTTTTCACAGCCAGTCTTGATGGCTCGGTCCGCGCATGGGATCTGCATCGATACCGGAACTTCCGTACATTCACTGCGCCATCAAGATTGTCTTTTTCCTCGCTAGCTGTCGATCCGAGCGGTGAGGTGGTTTGCGCCGGCTCCATCGACTCATTCGACATCCACATCTGGTCCGTTCAGACCGGGCAGCTTCTTGATCGGCTATCGGGCCACGAAGGCCCTGTATCATCTCTTTCGTTTTCCCCAGACGCAAGTACGCTAGTGAGTGGAAGCTGGGACAGGACCGTGCGCGTTTGGAACATCTTTGCTCGTACCCAGACAAGTGAACCGCTCCAGCTCATGGCCGATGTCCTTTGTGTAGCTTTCCGCCCAGACTCAAAGCAGATAGCAGTCACAACACTCGATGGCCAGCTGACTTTCTGGAACGTCTCCGATGCTGCACAAGAGAGCGGTGTCGATGCGCGACGGGATGTGTCTGGTGGGCGCAAAATGTCCGACAGACGGACAGCAGCCAACGTCGCCGGCACCAAAGCCTTTTCGTCTGTCAAATACAGCGCAGACGGTACCTGCGTCTTGGCGGGCGGCAACAGCAAGTACATCTGCTTATACGATGTTCAGTCAGGTGCTTTACTGAAGAAGTTTACCGTTTCTGTCAACTTGTCTTTGGATGGTACACAAGAATTCTTGAACAGTAAACTACTCACGGAGGCTGGCCCAGAGGGTCTTATCGATGACCAAGGTGAAGCGTCAGATCTTGAGGACCGCCGGGATACCACCCTTCCTGGTGCTCAGAAAGGCGTTGGAGCAAGGCGGACACGGCCTGAAGTCCGTGTGCCAGATCTCGGCTTCTCACCCACTGGTCGTGCATTCTGTGCCGCTTCTACTGAAGGCTTGCTTATTTACTCACTCGACAACACCTTCCAGTTCGACCCATTCGATCTTGACATCAGCGTCACGCCATCTACCACTCTCGATACACTTGCACAAAAAGACTATCTTAAGGCGCTAGTGATGGCCTTCCGATTGAATGAGCGCAATCTCATCCGCCGCGTCTACGAAGCTACCCCAGTCACCGATATCCCCCTCGTAGTCAAGGAACTGCCTTTTGTCTATCTTGGTCGACTTCTACGTTTCGTCGCACATCAAGCCGACGAGTCCCCACATTTGGAGTTCAACTTGGTGTGGATAGAATCATTGCTCAGTAAGCATGGACGTTGGATGAAGGAGCACAAGGGCAGCCTCGAAGCCGAGCTCCGAAGTGTAGAGAAGGCGGTCAGAAGGATTCAGGCCGAACTTGCCAGGTTAGCAGACGATAACATCTACCGGATTGAATATTTACTTTCCCAACCTGTGGGAAAGAAGGAAAACACTGCACTTGCTATTGATTTCGGCGTTAAGGAAATAGAAAATGGAGTCGTCGACGAGGAGATGGTGGATAGCGACAGTGAAGATGGTGGATGGCTGGGCTTTGAAGAATGATACCATTTGTACGAATACGACTATTTATGAGCAGCTTTCAATATCTCAAAGCTTTGCAGCTCCCTCCCGACGCGCAGCGGCACTTGCTTCCCTTTCTTGGTTGGAGCTACCTGGTCTCGGCGCAGTTGGGGAAATAGCACACTCTTTACCACAGGGGGGAAGCCACAATTGAACACTGTATACCTGCCTAAGTCCATTCCTTTCAAATCACATATATCTGGTTCTACTGCTTGGATCCCTTCCCAGTTGCAAATCGTTCTTCTGCCATCGCTATATTGCTACACGGAGCAGCTGTTCTGCACTACTGCCTATCACTATGGACAACGACATCGATGTGAATCTCGCGCTGCTTCGCATCCTTGAGACGGAAGACGAGGGTACACCCAGGGTTGTGAAAAACATAAGACCACTGGATTCTATGATTATGGAGGTCAAATCCGATACTCCTATGCGTCAGTCGCTTGAGTCTCACGCTTTCTCTACCAGTCAGCCGTCTTCGCCTGTGAGGAGAGATGCTTCGATCAGTCCGTCAATCCAAGTACTACTGGATTCCGCCGCTACCAGATCTCGACTCATACCTAACAAGCCCCGGTCTTTATCTGAATCCGACGTACGAAAGGCAGTGAGGGACGCCTCTCTTCTAAAACCGCGGCTTCCTTCGGACATCATTGTCCGGGATTTTGCCTCCAAACGCTCTGTTTCGTTCTCATCTCCCAGGGTCAATATGCCAACTCCAATATTAATTGCCCTCCGAAACCGCAAGAGCCGACCATTCTCTTCAACCAGCCGCATAGTCTCCATCCGCACACAAGAGCTGGTCCAGCTGAAAAGCACCCTGGAGCGCCTGTCCGTCGACTCGACATCGCCCGCAGATCTCTCTCCCAAACATGTTGGAAGACACCCCACACCCTATACCATGCCCTCGACTACCGACCTGGCCAAAATTTTGCATCCAGACCTCGTTGAAGCCATTCAATGCTCAACTTACCCGACAATCGTTCCCAAAGACAAGCGCTGCTTCTGCTCCCTTGTCCTCCACGAGATACAGCGCCGCGTGTCCAACATCCGGCTCGACATCCACGGACCCAGGGACCACGCTCACTTGCGATCGCAACTGCGCAGTATCCTGACTGATAATGAGGCTGTAGCGAACAAGCTCCTGGCCCTATATGGTGACGCATTGAGGCTGCATGCGCACGCTCGCATGAATGCTCGGTCGATGCGGTTGAACTCCTAGGCGGAGATTATCGGGATGATGGTAGAAGATGTATTTACGCTTGGTCGACACCCTATTTTCGATCTGGCTAAGAATACAGATGGACAGCGTGAAGGGTATAGTTTGTCTGGCAATGAGGAAGTGCAGGTTGAGCAGGAAAGGAGAGAAGAAGTGAGTATGAAGAGTGGGAAGACATCTGTGACAAGGAGGGGAAGGCTCGGCAGGTTCAAGTACAAGGGACAGAAGAGGGTATTTCGCTCAAAAGTGAAGAGGTGGGACTTCACCGCCTAGACATCGTGGCGCGGAGCTACTATTTCAACGTTTAATTTGGTTTCTGGGGCTTGCTGAGAGAAGGTGGTATATGAGTTAGGTTTTTCGATGCGTTTTCATGGCGCAATTATGCTGCGTCTCTCTTCTATCACTTCACCGTTAGGACACCACTAAGTTTCAAGGAGATCAATTCACAACTCATACTCTTTTTGTCCGGCTTTTCGATTACGGTACGCTACTGGTATGCATCTGCGCAAGTAGTACCGTACGAACAATTGTTGAAGTCCAATTCTGCTGCAAGAGACAAGTCTTTACAACTGCTGCGAGTGAAATAGGAATTTCGAACACTGAAATAGTGAGTACCACTGTGTAGTCATCGCGATGGGAATCCCAGGACGAGAACAGGTCCAACAGTAACATCGTGAGCGTGAGCGTACCCTGTTTCGCAGTTGGGATCTGACATCATGCAACATGCGATACAGTCATTCATTGAGTCCTGCTTCCATGGCAATTGAACACCAACATAACTTAACATACCCAAACCTAGTATGAAAGCGAAAGAGCTCGTTTGGAGAGGTCAGATTGAGCACATTGCTGTTTGCTCTGTACTATTGACTCGTTCTGTAACACTAAAACCATGCGTACCAGTTACACAATGGAAATCGTTGTTTTGGATCTCGAATAATCTCACACATCGGCAACTTTCCTCTATCGGCCTTTCTCCACTATCTCCTTTACCACATCCACGTACCGCATTGGAAGGGGTGTCCCATTTCGTGTCAAAAGAGTGTCCAGGTTGCTCATGATTTGCATTAGGACTTGGTCGACCCTCGAATCGTACTGCTGTGCGTCATTTGCTTGGGGCATATCGCTTCCCAGCACCTTCCGAGACGTCTTGAGCGCGTTCCAGACGATGATGAGTTCGAACAGTTCCCCACCAAATTTGGCTGCGAAACTAAGCTGCTTTGTAGCATTCTTGAAGTCGGCAGATGTCTTGGTGGAACTTTGCGAGAGAGCATCGAGGCTAGTCTACGGAGAAGAAATATGTTAGAGAATTTCCATAGCTTTCGAAGACCATTGAGTAACTTACCATGTAGTCACTTTGCTTTATTGCAGCCACCAAACGATTCGCCATCTTTTTGACGTAATCCTTGTCTCCATCGTACCTTTCGGCGACCACAGCAGCCAGCGCGGTAGGTAGTGCAACAACCACAGGTTGACCCCTCCAGTCGCCCTGTTCGGTTGCGGTAGCTGAGGATTGACTAGCGTGGTGTTCGTCGTGCTCCATGAGTTCCACGATTTGTTTTGCCATTTTCAACGCTTTCGCGGTCTCCTCTTGTTCCCAGTCTGCCATTGCAGCCCTGTTGTACACGCCCGTCAAGACCATGGTCACCACACCTCTGGTGCTTAACCGAATTCCTGATGCATCTGGTCTTTGTAGCATCTTCAGCACAAGATGATGCATACCTGCCTCATTTAGTTTTCTGACAACCATCTCCTGCCATTCTGTCTTGACCTTAATCCCGGCCTCCACAAACCCCTCAAGGCATCGAACAACATTCTCCCAATCTTCCTTAGTTTCGCTAGTATTTACAACCTGGCGGAAAGTTTGCCAGCGGTCAGGTAACTTATTGCGATCCAGATGTTCGAGGGGAAGAGTGACGTCTCCGAGCGTAATCTCTATAGGTTCCGCTTCAATTTTGGGCCGGGACTCTTGCGAGTAGACGAGTTTTTGTTGCTCTTTTGTCAGGTGGTTTGGGAGCAGAACCTTGGAATTGAAGGTGGAGAGGAGCTCAGAGAGCTCAGGGGAAGAAGGTGGCAGAAAGTTGGGGAGTGCACCTGAATTGAATTAATTCCACATGTGCAAAAGAGCATTGCGAGGAAATGATGCGGACCTCTGGAGTGCGCTAGACTCTGCGAAAAGGCACGTTTCGAGCTGCCAGCGTATAAACAGACATAGCGCGAGGATTGAACCGCCGATTGGCAGCTCCGCCGTATCGAATGCATCGTGGTTTGCGTGAGAAGGACGCTGTCGCATGCAACTGTCTCAATTCCGAAAATCCATCGCAAACGCGTCAAACGCGCCAAGGCCTGTCGGTGGGCAGTTCCCCACCTCCGACAACCTCAAGCCACGACCTCAGCCTCAGTTTGGCTACACAGCCACACCCCGTCCCCTCTTTTCCTAGGGACAAAATGTTGGCTCCCAGGAGGAGAAATCGATATAGTTGGCTCTTCCCACGAGCAAAGAGAAAACCCGAAATGGATAACGAGCAAGCCACGTTCTGGCTGAGCCAGTTTATTGGCAAGAATCTGCGGATACACGCAAGTGATGGCCGCGTCTTTGGGGGTCAGATGAAGTGCACGGACAAAGTGGGTGGCTCTTCTAAACCTTGTGGTGTGCAGATTGTTAATGCTAGTTAGGACCGCAACATCATTCTCGCACTGGCTTACGAATATCGTGCTCCTTCAGCTGAGGCTGTTCGAAAGGCTGTTGAAGAGTCAGGAAATCAGTCCGCGACAGTGGCATGGAACAGTCGCTATGTTGGCCTCATCGTTGTGCCAGGACAGCATGTCAAGAAAATTGAGTTTGAAGAGAGTACGCTGCCAGGACAAAAGAGCACAGTTATCTTATAAAATACGCAATGTGCTTGTGTGTGCAACGATCACATTGCAAACCACGTGGCGCCCGTGCGGCGCTCGTTTGTACAGCCGGTGAAGTGTTGCAAATAATTGTAGGTATTGTTCGTATTGTCCTTGATTGAACTTCGGGTCTAAGTGATTCTAAGATTTCCAGGAGCAAACGATGGCAAAAGTGAAAACGATCCCATATGCCGTCCATTAGCGGGACGCTCCCCATCCAATACGAATTATGGTATGCGTCACACGCAGCTCCTCATATATGCCTATATTGAAACCTCAGTCGCAAATCTTTTCTTGGTCATACTGAACTGATAGCGGTTCATCGACCATCCTCACTATCACCATCACCAAGACTACTATCGGTAGTAAACATAGCACAGCTCATACGACACGTTCAAAAAACCCCACAATAGAACTTATAACAAAAATGCTGACCCATATATCAACGAGCCGGGACCTTTTCGATGAAGATGCACATTCCCGAAAGGTCCCTGAGCGTTCCCAAGCACAGCAAATCTCGATTAGAAATCTCACAAAGATATCGAAGTCCCGCCAAAGAGCGAAGAAGCATCATCTCAAATTTCTTGGACCGGCCCAAGACAAGTTCACTACGACGTCAGCGAAGACCACCTCACCACTCTTACGTCTACCGGGAGAGATTCGCAACCTCATCTACTTCTATACGCTGACATCACCTACCTCAGCCCTTGTTTACAATGCGTCCGAGATGCGTTTCCAGACCAACGACATTGGAATTGGCCTACTATCGTCATGCCATGCTATAGCGCTCGAGACGCAACACCTCCACTTCAAACTGAATACTCTGGTGTTTGCGCTTGGAAACGGAGAAGCATTGACAAACAGGGAGATGACTGCTATTCTTCGAGGTTTGGCAAGACTAGCTTGTGCAAAGGGGTGGAGATTTCACATGGAAATTAAGCTCAGAAATGGAGACACTGCTCGGGTTGCGGTGCTTGCACGGTCTTGCAAATCAGTATCGGTTACATAGCAAGCTTCAAAAATCGCTGAGGGTAGAGCTGTCCTGACATGTATCCCTTTCGTAAGCGTCATGGTGGTGGAATATATTGTTACCATTGGATATTTGGCCAGTATGCATACATCATGAATATGCGTTGTTAGTCTTTGGGCCGCAGGCTTTGCCTAGTTTCTCTATCGTCTCCAGAAAAAGTTCGGCACACGGCTTCCCGTCAACAGCCCCAAAACTTCGGTCATCACACTGATAACTGCACACTCGATTTTGTTGAGGCCAGCACGTATGCGCCGAGAAGGAGCTTCAATCATAGGCTTTGCTTGAGTCGTCAAGCCCAATAATCCAAAGCACTATTTACGACACGTAGCTTTTGGCAAAGTAGCAACTAGTTGCGGATGTAGGAGCCGAAGCGCAATACCGAGAGGTGTCTTGAATCCTTCATGCAACCAGCATAACTAATCTACAAGGGTGAAATTTTCCGAGTCATGATTGCTAGGCTCTACCCGCTTCCGCAGACAGTAGTGCAGATGTGCTAGCAATCCATACAGGTATGGAATCAAAGCCCTCGGGTACAGCTACTCTAAACACCGTACGAAATCCGGGGACCTGGCGAATAACCCTTGTATGTTTACGGTGAACGTTGCAATGTTGCAGATACAGCTGTTCACCGGTGTCCGCGCCGCAATGCTGCAGCGCAGCCACTATGTACTCCCCTTCGTGCTACACTTCTACTAACCCGCTCTACCATGCACGTACAGATGAGCCATTTTTTCCGCTGAGTGACTTTGTGCGTACTCCATGCGTTTCAAGTACCAGTATGGTGAGTAGCTCGCTAGCTGGTTATTCTTATTGTTGTGCTGCATGCCGCAAATTGAATCTCCCGAGTCATGGTTAGCCTTGGAGGGAAATTCTGCCTGACGATCATGTCTCCCTATATGTAAGGCTACGTAACCCCTGGCATAGAACCCCTTGCGTAGTTCTCGACCACTCCATATTTCTCAACAAATAAGGTCGACCACTGCATACCGGACTTCCAAGTTTTGTATTGTATGCTCCTCATATAGAGTGATATAGCTGATGAGCCCATGCCCAATTCGTCCATGTATCTGTCTCCCTGTTATCCCTTAGCGCACTAGAGAGTGCCGGGTCCACCGCGTTGGTCACTGAACGCCCGGATAGATTTGCTATTGGCACTCCGCCATTCCGTCGCGTCTTCAACGGGATCAACAGCCTCAAGAGTGCAAGTTCTCTACTAAAATGAAATCTTTTCATTCTCATCCTGGGTTCCCTACATTTTGATTTTCGCAACGTTAGGAAGTTTGGAATATTCTAAAGAAACTTGACGCGGAGATTCACACTGACGGAAGATCCGAATCGGGAACATGAGAACGGCGTGAGACACGTTTTTCTGTGACTTGGACATCTATGTAAGAAGTGGCAAAAGATATAGTTCTCTTCATTCTTTACTATCTAATCTGCAACCTCAAAGCTGTCTTAGGATTATCTTTGTACGTTCCAGCTATACTCCATCATCTGCCCGACACAACCACTGCCTACCATCGTATCTATGATGAACCTTCGTCTGCAACCACACATGTAGAGAACGGAGGGAATCTCAGTTGCAGCAACTCTCACGCCATCACACACTGCTTGCCCTCAAGGAGGACTGGAAAGTTTTCCTCAACTCGTAAGGAACATACCGGGTATGTGATTAACATTGTCGTTGCCATTAAATGGTGTTCTAAATTCATGTCCCGCAGAATTCATAACCGAACGAACAGAAAGATAGGGCTTGCGTAGCACTATCATTGATGCTTCTCCGAATGCTCTAAACAAAAGGATTCGAATTTGGTAGGCAGGTAAGAGCGGGGATTTGGACCGTTGGAGAATCCACCCGCTACTACAAATCGAGGCATCCATGTACAAATTCAAGCATTCCGGATGCGAAATGAGACGGGATTCTGGTACTTACAGAGTAACCACAACTGAAAATGAACATGAGAAACGTCGAATCGAACAGCGTAAGAATGCATTAGTTTGTTTGTATACGAATGATTATCCTGGCTCCATCGTGATGGTATCGCCTCGTGTCAGGGGCAAATTGAAATAGATAACCAAGATGTGTCAGTCAGTTGAACTCATGGACTCAACAGGGTTAGATGCCACTCAAGTTGCCACAAAAATCTGCATCATTGACTTTTGAAGTTTTTCCAATTTCACAGCCTTAAACGCAGTCCACACTAGATTTCCAGACAGTACACTTAGCTCCCGACTTCCAAGGCCAGTCGATTGGGAATTGTGCTGCAAGTTATATGCTTGATGGGTACGTCATGCGGAAGATGTCCAATAATACGAGCTGCAAGACAGGGTGAGTTTAGCAGGGAACGGCCCCACTATAGGCACGATTCTTGCATCTTATCAAAGTCTGTGTAGGCGAAGGAACATCCCCCTGCATTGCATGTCTTTCGCAACTGCCAAGGTTGCATTAATGCAACTTGTAGGTAGTTACTACTGGGAATGGTTAGGACACTTAATGAATGTGGATTCAAAAAGGCTGTCAACAATCGTACGTGAGCACCATCCATAGTATATGCCACCGGTATCAAGTACTGAGATATTTTCTCTTCTCCATCCTCACAAATCACTCATCACTTCTCCATTAGGAAGAGACACGATAATCATCCATGAAAATCAGAGATCATTCGCGGATTGTGATAAAGTCTCTGGACTCTATCCGATCCACGAACTTCCCTAGCGATGCCGAGCGCTACGAAGTCAAAGAAGCGGCTCGACGTCTTTTGAATCGCCTCGAAACTCCATTCGAGCAAAGCTGGCGACTTTGCGTAGAAACCCCTGTCCTCATTGCTGCTGTCCAGACGGCTCTCGATCTGGGGATTTGGGGAAAATGGACCGAAGCCAACAAGGCGAAGCCAGGTGTGGCTGTAAACCTGGAACAGTTGCTGAAGTGGGCCAACAATGAGATTGAGCCGAATTTGTTGCGTACGTTTATATGTTAACTCGCAAGTAAAAACTGAAGAGGCGAAATTGAACACTAACTTTGAATTTACAGGAAGACTCATTAGACATCTTGCTGCACTTAACGTCCTTGAAGAGACCGAGATAGATACCTGGAAGCCAACCCCTTACTCACTCTCAATTGGGGATACTGAATCACAGATCTCCCTCATTACGCAATGCGGGTACGTTCGCACTTTGATATATGCTTTCTTCACAGCCTACTAAAACCTATTCAGCATTGACCACACTATCCCGGCACCACTCAACCTTCCCCATTTCCTCAAAAAGCACAACTACCGTGAGCCAATCGATCCAAAATCCTTTGACAACTACAGCGACATGAACAATGGTACTGATCTCCACACCATCTGTGCTGCGGACCCTGAGGGCAAAGGACGCAGTTTTACGGGTATCACACAAGCATTGGAAATTAACAAGATGGCCTGGACAGAGGTATACGATACCGAAAGAATCATCAGCGGAGCCGACATCTCTCCCGGAAAACCTTTACTCGTGAAAATCAGCAATGCGCAGAGCCGCGACGCATCACGATTGTTGGAAGAGCATCCAGATCTTCCTGAAGGTGTACTCATTGTGCAGGGAGCCCCTGAGGTCATTGAAAATGATGCTGAGAGCGACGACCCACGCATTGTGAAACAAGCGTACGATTACTTGACTCCTCAGCCTCAATTGCACGCTCGCACCTATCTGATCCATGCTGTACTATACGACAAGCCGGATGCGGAGTGTGTAAGCCTGTTTTCGAACATCAAAGCTGCATTCAAGCCGGGTTATTCTAAGTTGTTGATCTACGAGGTCGTGCTGCCGCAGCAGGGGGCGGCGAGTCTAACGACCACTTTGGATCTGCAGGTCATGAGTTGTATAAGCAACATGGTAAGAACAGAAGAACACTGGGGAAGGTTGCTAGGTGAAGCCGGGTTCAAGATCGTCGACGTTAGCAAGCATCCACGAGCGGTGGAAAGCGTCATTGAAGCAGACTTGGCCTAAGACATCAAAAACGATTCAAATATTGATCAATGTTCTCATAACAACCTACCGTATACCTAGAGAAATTCGCGTACAAGTCACATGCTTCAGTCTAATGTATCCATATGCAGCATGGTAAGAGCAAAGAGGGATACCAACAGCTAGCAAGTAAGTGGTATCCTTCGATGCCCACTTATCGCCAAGGCCCTCGCACAGCGTTCTACCAGCACGCCTATCAATCTGGTCGTGAATTTCCGATTCATTGGATGATCTATAACATAAAAGGACGTAAAAGTCATGTATCTAAGCTTCTTCTCCGTTAGCCCAAAGGCGTGTTTTGCCTTCTTACAACCAGGAATACCCTCTTTCTGTCACCACAACCTACTTGTAGAAGGCTCGTCTCTCTGGGGTCCATGTTGGTCGTCGCTTTGGGCGGAAAACAAGGGTTCTAAGCATATTGAGTCTATTGTGCGCTACAGTCCAACGTTAGCAGGGGCTTGTTGACCGTTGGAACCGTGGCGTACACGGTGAGTAGATGTGAAGAGATTCTCTGATGACTTTGAATGGCTAGGAAACATATATTGATATAGTATATTCCCCGTGGGGCTTTGATGCCATATGCACTGGTCTTTCCCATCATTTCCAGAAAGACGGGAACCTGCTTATGTATCGATGGCCTATTGAGCCTCGAATTTAAATCAACTATGCCCTTCCTTTCCGTTCAACAAGATCAATGTACTGTCCGACAACACTTCTGACCATTTCCTCGCTTCCAAGAAATTTTCCAAATGCTGCTTCGGCGTTGCTAACATCGAAAGAGGTAAGCATGTCATCATTCCGAGCATCTGGACTAAGGACGCCCCGCTTAATTGCCTCTGGAAACTGCTCGCGAATTATTGGAACGAAATTTTTCCATGGGACACTGTTACCACCGTATGCAGCAAGGATAAAATTATCGCCACCCTTGGCGATTTCGGGTTTCAAGGCAAGGACATGAGCCTTTGCAACGTCGTGAAGGTGGACTTGCGCTGTCATGCGGGGAACATTCGAAAGAATTCCACGCGCTGTCAACATTACTCCATTGTTAGATCCGCATCGATCTGGGTCCGTCATGTCTTCAGGTGAGCTGTATAGTTCATTGGCCCCCTGGACGTAACCTAAGAGCATGTGCACCACATCGAAATGGGGCTTTTCAGTTTGGACGAAATCAAGTGCCGTATAATAAGCCATAGCCTTCGAGTATTGGTATGCCAAATAGGGGTTGTCTGCCTTTTGCGCCGTCTCAGCGTCTGGCAATGGGATGATGTCTCGAGCTGAGAGTTGTCAGTGGGAGTAAAGATCACACTGAAACTGTACCTACGGCCAGTTGGACCAGAGTTTGTGTATTTAGTTATGCCACAGGTAGATGTGATTATAATTCGTTTGACGCTTGATTCCTTGGCTGCGGTAGAAAGCAAATTCAATGTCCCCTTCTTTGCCGAGTCGTAAAAGAGTTTTTGCCAGTCACACTAGACATATTGGATTTGGTTGGTCAAGGAAGGAATACAGTTGCGTGGCTTAACTTACATCTCCATTAAGTTTCAAAGGGATAGGTGCAGCAACATGAATGACGCCACTAACGCCCTGGATGGCCTCTTTGAATGCATGGGCTTCTTGCAAGTCTGGGACGAGCGCAAATTCGACTTTGTCGAGATAGTTTTGGAGCGTCGCCGTACGCTTCAGCTTGTTGACTTGTTCTAGTTGGCGATGAACGATACGTGCTCGATAGCCATGTTGAAGGAGAACGACGAGCGTGCCAAATCCAACATGACCTGTTGCACCAGTTATAAGAATGAGATTACTATCCATGGCTTAAACTACTGTGATGATACAATAATAGTAATATGGGACTCGTTATATATTCTTACAGAACCTGTGGGCGTGCTTGAAACTCGATTGTCCAAGGTCTTTGCTTGTTGCGTATGCAGTTATGAACCCTGGCATATGGTTCAAATTATGGGACGAATCGGTTATCGGAAGAATCGCGCTTAGTGCTGATGTGATCTGGCCATGACTAAGTCTGGATCGTACGGCATCTTGGCTTCCAGACCCTGAACTACCCGTTTTGCAGATAAGGTTTAAGTATCGAAGTTTCTCTCTTCTACGTGTTGCATACATGTCGAACCATACTGTCGATCCATCTATCTGTACAATGTCAAGGGAGTTGAGTATGCTGGGCCAGTCCAGGTTATTGATCTTACGATCCCTGGTACGTCTTATAAAGATCTCAATTCGATCGCCTAGGTTGAATTTGGCCAGGTTTATTCGCAGATACACAAAGAAAAGTGCCAATATCTCTCATGGGGTGGAAGCACGGTCCATAAATTTTAGGTTTATAAACCTCATTCTGACATACATCCCTGTAACATATAAATTCCGGACTGCCGTAGCCAATTGAATATTAGATAGAAAGATCGGATTCATGCGAGCTAGTCCGTGAGTAACAGCTCGCAGGGATAGATGTTAATTATGATTCAACCGCGTTAAGTCATCCTCAAGCTTTGCCCAAACTTTCCTTCTCAAAGCGCCGTGAAGCCAAACATTCCCTCCATAGTCTCTTCCAGTGACGGTGAGGAAACTTGGCCCACGCAGAACATTGTTACTGGAAGTTATAAATCCAACCATGGACCCAGCTGGGTTTAGACTGTTTCCTGCCTCCTCTCCCCGACGGATGACGGCTGCACTAAAGTCCACTTCATGCATGATGCGTAACCTCGTTAAATTATTCATGACAAGAACATTGACATTTGTTTCACCATAGAAGAGGCAAGGGTTTCCACTCGTGCGGATATCATCTCGTTTAGTTGTCAACCCGCTGATTATTTGCTTATCAGCGGTCTGCGCGAGTAGCTGTTCGCGATTAGAAGATGCAATCTCCCCGAGTGATTTTTGCGCCTGCCTAGACGAAACGAATATCCAGACTGCGACGACTAAGTTTTGCAGGTACACCCCATTTGACTCGGCCAATGACGGAATTAAATATCGAAGATTTGCGGCTTGTATCACACACAAAGGTCTGATTCTCGACTCTGACAACGCTGAAGAACGGACAATCCACGAGGTTAAGACGTCATGGTCGCTGATGAAAGTGCCTGAAGTCAGATCACTCTCAGCCTTGTGACGTAGAGCTGAGACCGAACCGGGTGGCAAGCAGATTATCCCCATCGTTGCTGGATTAGTTAACCACTCCCAGATATGTCGAAGAATCCACAAAAGGAAAGCGAATCCAGTTGCGCGGCGCTGTTCTATATTGAACCTATGCCCATCTTTAACTCGCATTTGTTCCTGTGGCTCGCTGACCGCAATAGCGTTGTCGATAACAGTTTCTAGGATATCTTTTTGAGACCCGAGAACAGCTGGGATGTTGTCTTCGACTCCGTTCAAGATCAAGGACCATGCCCGCAAGAGAGACTTTCCAGCAGCTGCGTCCATAATCACATGGCAAAACGCGATGCCGAGGACCGTAGCGTCTGCGAAAGTTGTTGCGCGGATCCAGATGAGAGGACAGTCAGAATTGACCATCCTATCAAAAGCGGGCATCTCGGGTGACAGTGAACGCCAATCTACAGCGCACATCTGTAGTGATGGCTCATTTGCAGATTTTGGTAGATGTTTAGCCTCTGGGTGTTGCGCGATCTTGGTATTCGGCATGCATTCGTGGACAAAATGAACTGCCGGAGAGTCCTTGGAGAAGTGATCTGGGACGTAGATCTCATATTTTTTCGAGTCCGAAGCCTTTCAACGTTAGCCTTTCCTACTCAAAACCAACCCTGTTGTTGCTTTGCTTACCTTACGTCTTAATCGACCAGCTAGTTTCCTCCAATCACCAGTACTTAGCAACTTTATGAAAGCAGATTCTAACATCTGGGTATCAAGGATATCGTTGAAATGGAGAATCCAGTGTACAGTGGTGCGATTCAACTTAGTACAGTCGAACATATGCAATGGGTAGACTGTTTCCCTAGCAGATGTCGAATTTTCATCCATGACATCCAGAAGATAAGAAAATGTAGAGAAGGGTAACGATTTTGATTGCGGCACACTCTCTAAAATACAAGATGAAAGATTCACAGAAGATGCCGACGGCTTATTGTACAAAGTCCTACGGAGAGACTGTCATTATGCACTAACCAGGGGTGCCTTCACGGCTATGAGTGATGACACTTTCTGACTAAAGGACAGAATATCCACGCAGCTGAAGATAATAAGATGTCTCCACCTGATCTCCAGGGTACCCCTAGGTTTGACCGACTTGACTAGGACCACCCCTGAGAGTATTTAAACACAATATCCATGGTAGACCCAGTATTAGCTTTGTGTTAGAGATCTAGGTCAGTCCCTAGCAGACTTACTATCGGCCATTTACGAAATAGCAGATGGACTTATTCTATGTAGATCTACACTGACTCAGTAGTCACCACCGAGTCTCGCAAGAAGCAACCGGAGAATGGGATTGCGATCTTGGAAGATATTCTCCAACTTCTCAATCTCCTGCTCGATATTCTCTTCCAGTTCCCGCAAATAAGATCGTGTCGCGCTCAATGCACCAGATGAATTCATGAGATCAAGTATCTGCTGTTTTGCCTGTTCAGGTAGTTTTCCACTCGAACGACGACTCAGCCGAAGAATCCCAAGTACTTCATCTTTGCAATCCGGACGCAAGTCAAATAGTTTGATTAGAGGAAAAGAGAATTTCCCTTCGTCAAGATCTTCACAAGAGCCCTTCTGCTTTCCGTATTCCTCAGAGCAGAGATTCATGTAATCATCCCGGATCTGGAAGAAATGACCGAAGAAAAGGACGATACCATCCATATCTCGGTTCGAGGGACAAGTTATGGGGCTCTCTGACTTGGCGAGTTGAAGCAGCATGCGAAAGAGACCCCCAGTCTTACAGTCAACCATGTTGAGGTACTCTTCGACGCTTGGACAAAGTACCGTGTGTTTCCAGTACAAGTCCAAGGCTTGGCCCCGATACATGCGCTCGAGAGCGTCTAACAACAAAGGTACGGCAACTTCATTCTCCAGCGCAGCGGCTTCCCGAACCGCACGTACGAACATAAAGTTGGCACTGTTGATGGCTTGTGCTTGTCCAAAGACGAGATGAGTTGCCAAACGTCCGCGACGCAGATCTGATTCGTCCTCTATGTCATCGAGTATCAAGGATGCATTGTGAAGGTCGGTTATGATCTTTTCAATGATGCGCATGGAATGTTCAGGGACTTTCAGCCACAAGTTGAAAGCCTCGATCAGCATCGAGCGTACGCCTTTGGACGGCATGGAAGTGATGTAGTTGATAGGACCCATCAATGTCTTGTCATCTTCAGCTTCAACGGAGCTCTTCTCCGACTTTCCCGCAACTTCTTCTGCAGAATCGAGTCCCGTAGAGTCGAATTTTCTGTAAGACACAACTTCATCCTCAAGATCTGGAGTTGTCAAAGAAGTCGAAGCATTAGAGTAGTGATTTGAATCGTTATCATCACTCTCGACCGTATCTTGAAGTTGTGATTGCTCATCTCCCTGCATCATGGGGAGGTTTTGCGCTCGTTCGCGATGCGCTTTCCACCCGTGGTGGCGTGGGCACGAAGACGCCCAAAAGTGCGTACCTCCCATGATAGACCCAGCTAGTTCGATCCATCTCCGAAGTTCCAGTGACAGATGAGGATTTTCCTGGTAAAAGTCCACTTTACGCTGCACATATTCACATTCCAGACCGATGAGACGTTCTTTCAGCCATTCTTTCGCAGCTGCTTGATCCAGGTTCATAGTTCGCATTGCAACATCCACACTGTTGTTGATACGGTTGCCATTCGTAAGGTGGTCCGAAAGTTCTCTTTCCCAGCTCCAGTAGTCATTGGTTAAGCAGATACCCTCCTCGATGGGTTCCAGAACATGCTGTACGAGATAATGTTCTTGAGCAGTTGGCTCATAGCCGATAGAGAACGAGAGCATCGGCCAGAATGCACTGCTAGATTGTCAGTGATGCAACACTGATTATTGGTTCTGTCGCTGGATCCTCACTTACCTCATACCAACATTCTGGTTCCGGTAGTTCATATACTCTTGCAAGCTGGAAAAACCTGCTTCGGGTCTTGGCTTCTCAACAACATCAACCCAGTCCGTACGATACTTGTCCACCATATATAAGCATCGTTCTCGATCAATCCTTATACCTTCAAGAATACTTTCTGCAGCCATGCGTTTCATACCCATGGCTCTGTGCAACTGCTGTCCTTGGTCGCAAGCCGACTGATGGAAGTTGATAGCTGCCGCGAATGCACCATGTTCTGCCCAAGCTTGTTGTTCTCCAGCAGCTTCAGTATGGTCTGTACTTAATTAGTGGTGCATTTAGTAAAGGTAAAACAACCATACCATCGTGGAGGAGTCCAAGATCGCCCCAATACGCAGCCACACTTAGTCTGTCTGGCGGTGCTTCGATGAATGTGAATGAATACATATTCCCTAGATCACTACAAGCATTCAAAGTGAGAAGCTCTTGGCCATCACCAATATACTTCGCCCAATCCTTTAGAATTGTCAAGATGGTGAGCAGAAATTCTGAAAAAATGTGTTTCGTATGAGCTTACTTGCATCACGCGTTCACTCGCCAGATTTGCGTCATGGTCGTGAACATTCCTTCGAACCTCGAGCGTGGTGAAAGATCCTGATGCCTTTACATCCTCATTGTGTATTTTTTCAGAATGCTTCCAAATATCGGTTCGAAGGTAATCGTATCGCTCGAGAGATGCGTCGTTTTTCTTCCTGTTGATACGAGCGATATCGGTGATCTCCGTAACACGGTCTTTAAGTAAGTACATCTTGGTTGAAAGGTTCGAGTTGGAAACAGTATAACAAAGGGGGAATAGATTTGCAAAGGCGATGTTGTTTCTTATAATCCAGACTCGATGTTGCTTTAGACCAACAATTTGTCATTCTCACCATGGAAAAGCGTTTGCTGTGATTGATCAGCAGTCTTCCGATGGGAATATACAGGGGACCCCGAGCCGGAGAGCTAATTCAGCTTGTGGATGCATTCACTGCAGGGTCAAGCTTTCCCCTGTTACGAAGTACTATGGGTGCAGGAGCTATCGTGCCGACGCGGATATCTAGGAATAGCACGCCTCAGCACATATTGTGCTACTCTCATTGTAGTTATCTTCGGCAGTAGATTGACTATAATACCCTGCTTGCATCTTATCTTTTCGTAAAATCTTACAGTACTCGTTCCGCCACACTCTATTGGTCATCTTCTCACTTGCCAGCTCAATGCGCTGTTAACTGTGAACAGTCAGCCTAGCGCATAGAGCAAGGTCGGCAAGTAATTTTGAGTTTCGGAATCCTTTTGAGAAAGGTTTGGACAATGATATGCAAGCCTCATTCGAAACTACAGTTTCTGTCGATTGGACTTTACTTGCTCTAGAAATGGGCAGATCATGTGCTGAAGGTTATAAGAAGATCCTGTAGACTAAGAAACTTCCACATCTTTAGCAATGCAGTGTTCTCTGACAACTCAAAGATTCCTGCTAGGCCCTGGCCCATAACGGGGACTGAGATACGCAGTAGGGGCTTGGACCTTTGTGCTTGTGAGCTATTCTGTCGCATACATACATATTGTACGGAGTACTAAGTTCTTTGATTGCGTCCCATAAAGTTTCGGCGATATTCCCCGGCTTGAGTGTCACATGTAAGTCTCGGTAGCATGACTGTACGCTAAAAGATGACATAACATCCCGCCTTTTTTTGACAGTAAGTCTACTCCATAACTCTTACGCTTAATTTATGTATTAAGTTTTGTCGGAAGTCTAGAACTTCTCATAGATGGTCTAGATTCCTTATTGTAGAACTCTAAATCTATCAATTATCTTGTCTTCTTGGCCCGCCACCTTCACCGGTTATTTCCTCAAACAGTGCTCTCCAATTTTGGGGTCAGAACTCGCTAACGCGTTGGAGCAGTCTCCATTGCTACCAACCCATTGTGGAGGATCTCTTTGTTTGCGCTGTTTTCTTTTGTTGTAGCTTTGTTCGTAGTGGTGCTCTGTTCATTACTGGGTGTTAGTGCTTGCCGCTACTCACTTTGCGATATGAGCTCTAGTGTTATCAGATACTCAGAATTATATCAGATAGGTTGAAATTTTATATGGCTTGGTATCAATACTCTCATACTTCAAAGACTTCTCGGACCAAGTTCGTTCGAGGTCCAATTCCACAGCCTTACTCCAAGTGCTACGTCTCTTGACTTGCGCACATGCCATCCTTCAATACCAACAGCCTGGTAGTAACCCCCATTGACCATTTCGTATTTGTCACTGGCTGCTGCCCAGATTTGAGTTGCGGCGCCAAATTCTGGACTGCGAATAGGCTCAACGGCGTTGATCAGAATGCGGTTTGCTAAGCTTCTTGTCCGTATAAGGTTTGTGTCAGAAATAGAAGCAGGCATTACAGCAATGCTACGAATCTGAGGATATCGACGAGAAAGCTCCAAGGCAAGGAGCATGGTTGCAAGTTGTGACTGGCCATATCGTATCCACTCTCCACCCCATGGTAACAAGCGGTCGACTGAAGGATGAATTAGAGGCTTCGACTTTGTGTCTGTTTTGATATTCTCCCAATCTATGCCACCCAGAGGGTGCAACATGTATGCTTCGCTCGTCAAGAGAACAATGCGAACATTGCTATCATGCTCTGCTTGAGTTTTGATCATTGTTGGAAGAAGCATCTGCACGGCTAGAGCGTGGCTCATATAGTTTGTAGCAAATTGGATGTCGTAGCCTTCAGCTGTGCGAAGTGGGGGACAAGCCATGGTCCCAGCATTGCACATAAGGATATCCAACCTCGGGAAGGGTCCTTCTAATAGCTTTTGCAAGGCTTCTCGTATTGACGACATACGTGAGTGATCAGTAGGGATGAACTCAGCATCCACGTCTGGATACATCTGACTCAGAGTTTCGAGGATCACGTTGGCGGAACTCCTGTTCCGCCCTGTGAAATAGATCTTCGCAGGCTTACGAACCGCCAGAGCAAACAGTGATGCCCTGCCTAAACCAGATGTACCTGTATCACAGTTAACAGCCAGCATCTAGAATCAACGACTATTCAACTTGCCTCCTGTAATCAGAATATGTCTTCCTTCAAGAGAATTTAAGTCGACATCTGGATCGAATGGTTTGCCTCTTGGAATCACCATCCTTAGGAAATCTAGCCTTTGGCGCGGTAAGAAGAAAATCGGATTCTTGGCTCGATGGCAAGAGAGAGTCCGCTAGATAACTCTTTTGTATTTACAGAACACGGTAAAAAGATTATTCGAGTTCGCCATATGATCAATAAGAGTCATAAGATGGCAACAAAAAATGCTAATTATTGATCCCTACCTACAAGACGGGTATTTCCCTAGTTAAACTCAAGATGGAAGATCTAAAGCGGTCATGATCCATGAACAGAGGTAGATGTAAGCTTATGATGACGCGGCCCACCTCCGCTATCTCTGATGCACCCTCATCGACATGCACAGCTATGTACCTGCTATCATTATTCCAGACCTGGTGTAGCAATCCCTGTCATACTGAAAACCAACAAGATATTGAACGCGCAGATGAATACAGACGTATAGTAGTTGACTGGGGTCATGCGCCTTTTCTTGGGATAAGATGGGTCTAGAACGCGCTCATTCTATTTAGTATTACATGTCGAGTTAATTTGCATCTTTAAAAAGGAAAGTCATTTGCGCCACCGAGTCAGTAGTGCCAATAAGGTACAACCCTTGTCGGTTGTATCGCGGCCTTATTCGTCTTTCTCAATGGCCAATACTGCCAGCTATCTGCACCCATCTCGAAAAGGTATATTCCTTCATGAACAGCAGTAAATGCCGAGGCTTCATAATGAAAGTTGATATTCAGAAGGAGGTCAGCGATAGCTGATGAGTCTACGTGACAGAACAAAAAATAATATTGTTCACTATAGGGTCGAACTTCTCAGGCACGATCTACGGGTTTGAGATGCACTGGCAGTGGGATTCTCTTGGGTGCAATGAATATCTTGGCTTTCATTCTATCTCCAGCTGAGGGATCCAGAGAGAGGTCGAAGTACCAAAGCAGATGCGAGAGTACTAAGCGCATCTCCAGGTACGCCACACTATAAGAATATCAGAATCAAGAATGCTGACCAGCGTCTACGGAACGGCTATAGTTGCAACTTACTTTCTTCCAATGCAGTTACGAGGTCCGATGCTAAAAGGCAAAGAAGCTGACTGAATATCGTTGTCGAACATGGATTGTCGCTCTTCTCCTTTGAGCCATCTTTCGGGTAAAAACTCGTCAGGGTTGTAGAAATTCCGAGGGGAGCGAGCTGCCGCTAGGGGAAACACAGAGACTCGTGACTAGGAAGACGTTAGCTCCAATAGTCGAAACCTAAAAAACTAGAGTAATTTCGCGTACATTTGAGGGTACAAGGTGCTCATCGATGGTAAGACCCTCTCGTGGAACCATTCGGGGAACCCCAAATCCAACGGGAGGAAGTATGCGGAGAACCTCGTCGAAGACGGCCAACATATAGGGCAATCTTGTGGAAGCCGTCATGAAGTTGATTTCGTCAGCACTGGTAAAAGAGGTTCTAATTTCCTTTACAAGTCTCTCCATTGTCTCAGGTCGTCGAAGCAGGAAGTAGATCGTGCTGGACAACAACGTAGATATCGAATGACCCCCAGCCATCACAAATAATGCTGCAGTTGGCACAACCTTCTCTGCAGTGTCCACGAAGCCTTTGAAATCGGCTTCATCCTTAGAGTGCCGCATCACGTAGGATAAGAAATCCGGCCTCACGTTAGCTCCCTTTTTCATCCGTTTGTCCACAATTGCCGTCGCCATTGTGAAATGGTCAGCCCTTTTTTTCAATATACTTGCAGGCACTAGTCGCCATGCGAGTGTTAAAGGGACGTATCGTCGAACGGCACTGATAAAGAGCCCTGCTTCGAATCCTGCCATAACCGTTTTGGGCCAAGAGTGGAAATCCTGATTTTCAACACAATCAAACGATTCACCTAGAGCTAGATCGCCTACAATGTCGAACGCGCTCCATAGAAACCAAGTCGCTAGGTCTTGGGGCTTGTCGCTTAGTTTTCTTGCGCCACGTAATTTGGCTATCAACAGATCAACATGTTTCTGAACAAGATGTTCTTGCGCTTGGAGAGCTTTTGCGCTAAAGGCATGTCCAAACAACCGGCGAAATTTCGAATGGTCCGAATTATTTGCAGTGCCAATGCTAGGGTACTGCTTTATTCCAGGAGCGGCAGGTGGTAAAAAGCACGGGTCTCTCTCAAGAAGTGGTCGGTTCTTCTGGATATCGTAAATCGTCTTCCATGCTGTCGGCGACTCAAAAGCAAGTTCGTCTGGGGCTACGCGAACGACAGGTCCATAACGTTTGTGCATTTCCAAAACCATGTGTGGCAAGTACCCTAAGGCGGATGCGATCACATAGGGAAATCTGAAGGCTGCGAATAATGTCGGTCCAGGATATGATCGCAGGGGGTGAAGAAACAGGTTGTAGCAGCCGAGAATCATGGGATAGGATGAAGTCTGAGTTCGTAAAGATTAACAATGTTCAACAAAATTTTTCTTGTTTCGCTTACTACTATCGTTATATACACAACGAAGGAGGCCAAGGAAGCCCACATCTTACTCAACTTGATCAGCAAAATCTGTAAAGTTGTGTTTTTGGAAAGCAGATTCAAAAAGAATTCAGCTTTGATAACCACATTATAAGTATCATGTTCTAGACTAATAGTATTGGCACAGCGTAACTTTGCAGAGATAGTTTGTACCATGTAATTTGTTCATTCGGCGGAACTCGGGTGTATGCAACAGGGATCTTGGGAAACCCTGTTCAGGATCGCTCGGATGTGTCTGTAGTTTGACGCCAGTCAGACGTGCTTTGACACATATACGAAGTATGTACTAGTAGTTACCCTGCCGCAGGGTACACATGGGACCCTGGTACGAGATACTCCAAACTGCGTCCCCGATGCAGAAAATAAGTGATATCTAAGGGTATCAATTAACGAGGGCAAGCGTCATTCAGTCCGGAAGGAACTAATCCTAATGTCACCTAGGTATCTTGGAAAGGGCCTGAGCCGATTGATACAAAACCGCCTGCATCCAGCTCTTCATTCTGCAGCGTGCAAACCGAGTTGAGTTTGCTCATCGTTGAACAAATTTTCTCATTCAAAAAAGGATCGATATCATAGATATCATGGCGCTGACATCTTTGGTTCCCGAACAGCTCAATCCAATCACTCTTGCTCTCGGTGTGGGTGAGCCATTATCCACCATAATTCATTTCAGCTGATCGAGTTGCGCAGGCTCTTGTATATCTAATATGGCTATGCATTTACAATCTTTACTTTCACCCACTCGCGAACATTCCTGGTCCTTTTAGCGCAAAGATCTTCCCTTTATGGACAATGAAAGTTCTTTTCCAAGCTAATCTCTGTCCTGCTCTTGCGAAGCTCCATCAGCAATATGGACCAGTTGTCCGCACAGGTCCTAACGAGGTGTCCTTTACGAGTCCCGAAGCTTACGATACGATATATCGTATCCCTTTTACGAAATCCACAACCGGTCTCTATTTTTCTAAAGACGGTACAATTCAGGATGGCATAGCGAATTTAATATTCCAGGCACCGACTATCGGCAATGAGGGAGATCGTATCATGCATCGTCGACTACGAAATCGTATGGCTTCAGCATTTACCACCAGCGCTGTACTCTCGCAGCAAGATGTCCACGATGTGCATCTTGCACGAATGTTTACGGAGATCGAAGAAATCAGCTCGGAAGGAAGAACGGTCGATCTTCGGGATCATTTGTCCACAATGCTCTGGAACTTAGTGTCTGACCTCTCTTTTGGTGAGCCATTAGTCTCTAGCAAAAGAGAGGTATTCATACGAATGGAAAAGACATATAGGAGCCTCTTTCCCGCTCTGGAAGCTATCAACTGTTTATTTCCGTGGTTGGAGCGAGTGATATTCTATGCCTCGTCACTCATCCCAGCGTCATCAGCAAGAGCATTCCTTCCAACAGGAGAGCTACGAGAGTGCATGAACCGCCAAGACAATCGCAAAGACTTTCTTACCGCGATTATGGGTGAGAACGAAAAAGAAGGTTTAGGGGAATTGAGCTGGGATATAATGTACAGCAACGCATCATTCTTCATGTAAGTGGAAACAAAATCTCCACGCACATGTGCTGACCGATTTCATAGTGTCTCTGGTTATTTCACTAACGAGATCTCTCACTGCGCCCTTATGTACAATCTTCTTCGATCGAATGAAAGTATGAAGAAGGTCCAGAGAGAGCTTCGTACAACCTTCAAAGCTTCTGAGGAAATCAATGCGCAGCAATGTGCGAAGTTGCCGTTCTTGAATGCTTGCATTAGCGAGTCTTTGCGGCTTTTGCCTCCACTTGCAGGGAAGTTCATGAGCCGACGTTCTCCTGGTGCCATGATTGATGGTATCTGGGTGCCTTTTGGCACTCAGGTATATGTTGATCCATATACTGTGCAACGGTCCCCGAACTCTTTTGTCGACCCTGACGAGTTTCGACCTGAACGCTTCCTGCAACATACAGAAGTTAGTAAATACCAGTACGACCGTCATTTGGTTTACAAGCCATTTTCCTCTGGTCCAAGAAATTGCATTGGACGCGAGACTGCACTTCAGTCATTGCGTTTGACAATTGCAAAATTGCTGTTCAAGTATGATGTCGAATTCACCAGTCCAGACTGTTTCGTCTGGGAGCGAGATGTTAAGAGCTCGGCATTGTGGGCCGATTACCGTCTACCAGTGCGTGTAACAGCGGTTCAGCACTGAAATGACAATATCTAGCTAGCAGAAATCTACAACAAAGGCATCTTTCACCGCCTGATCTACTTGAATTCTATCGTGATATTAGTTCCACTTGCAATACAGACTAAGTAACTTTCTGAGACGGGCCGATAGATATGTAAACGCAGAGTGTTGCTGACGTGAGATGCAAGCCGCTTCTTGCCTTAACACATCCTAGCTCACAAATTTCAAGGGTAGAAGCAGAGACAAGGAGGAAGTACTCCGTATGCTCACACCAGGGCTACCCCGGCTTCTTCCTCTGTGTTGAGTGTGTACTCCGTAGTTCTAGTCTTACTTCCATCCCTGCCCAATATTCCGCTTAAGAAGCCCGCGGCCTTTTCATATAGGGTACTCTATGTCCGTTTTCTCGGCTTTATGCTATGCGGGGATACTCAAGTCCTTGAGGTCTAGAATTGATATTAGGTTTGAAGTGTCTCATGGGTAGTTTGATACACGAAGTTCCTGGTGATCCGAAATCAGTGCGACCCTCACAACTTACTAGCTGAAAGACAGACCTCAACAAGTAAACAGTGAAACTATTCTTAGACGAGAATATTACTCATACATGCACACAAAAGGTTCCTAATGATAAAAACACTGGTAGAACTAACGATCCAGCTCGACCTACGGTAGCTAGCTATCTCATTCGATAGTCCATCTCAACTTGGATCAAAGCATCACTACGAAGCCCTGGTAAGGCAATCTACTCCTGCTGCTGTAGTACATAGAGACTAATCACGTCAAATCACTAGCGTCACTGTCAACAAACATAACTCATTGGCTGCCACTTATTATAAATTAGCCCCGTCGAAAGTTCTCATTCGCTTCACCGCAAATCTGACATCGCAATGCTAGACTCCCCAATCGACATCGCCATTATTGGTATATCGACAGCCATAAGTAATGCGTTATATGCCAGATACTAACAATTTCCAAGGCGGAGGCGTGTCTGGTCTCGGGGTAGCGCTCAGCCTCCTCAAAATACCTGGTATTACGGTCAACGTATATGAGAAAGCTAGAAAGCTCCGAGAGATCGGAGGCGGGCTCTATGTCGGACCTCACACAAGAGACATCCTGCAGAAACTGGGCGTCGATTCTCCAATTACCGGTTCTAACATGTTTCCAATCCTTCACTTGTAGGTTTTGCACTGTCTGACATGTCCTCAGCGCTCATGATACTTGTCTAGAAAAGGGAGTAACGGAAACGTCTTACATGCACAACAAGCTCATAGAGACGCACCTGATGGAGAGCATCAGCGCGTTCGTCGCAGCGTTCTCCACAAGGCGCTCCTAGAACAGGTTCCAGCAGCCATCATTCATCTCAACAAAAGACTGGAATCCTTTTCCGAAAGAGATGAGGGTGAAAAAGTCAACATTAAATTCAAGGATGGCACAGAAGTCAATGCAGATCTCCTGATTGGGGCCGATGGCGTGCGGTCTCGGGTTCGTGAACAAGCGTTTCCACAAGCTGCAATCAAATTCGTTGGCACTACTGCCTACCGAGCACTGATGCCGCTATCCAAAGTGTCCGCGATTCCATACTTCGATCATACCAAGACCACTCTGTGGTATATGCCCCAGAAAGGTTACATGTACAGTCCGATAGAAGATGACCAAGCAGGCGATTACAAATGCGAACTGGTGTTGCGCGATATTTCAGGCCCTCCCAAACTGGCAGTAGCTCACAAGATGGATGTTCCAGTGCCCAATGGTGTGGCGGTAGACAATGCAGCTGTCGAGGAAATCTTCGGGGTAGATCGATCCCCGAGAAGAGTCATATCATCATTCACTAACAGACATTAGGACTGTGAACCAATCGCGAAGCAACTTCTGAAATGCGTGCCAGAAGGAGGTTGGATAAAATACGCATCTTTCGCAGGCCCGCCTTTGCCATCTAGTGTGAAGGGGAACGCGATCATTCTGATTGGAGATGCAGCTAATCCTATGTCCGGTAGGAGCCACGAACTAGACAGGCTGAACTCTGATGACTAACAACATGGAAGGTGCTTTTGGCTCGGGGGCTACTTTCGGTTTACAAGATGGCTGGACATTTGGAAATGCGCTCGCTCGGCACCTGGAGTCTGGGGCTAAGGACCCCATCTCCAAGGCTCTTGTGGCTTTCAACGCTATCAGGCAGCCATACTATCAAGCACTGTGAGTTGGCATCTGGTAACTAGGTCTGTGTTTCCAACGCACTGACTGTAAGGAGGTACAAAAGTCTAGGGGATATGCTTTCTCAGGGTAGATCGATAGCCGAAAAAGATGGATGGGAAGCAAGTTGGGTTGATTTTGCCAACAGGCATTACAAGAAGGATTTGGATTGGATCTACCATCATGACGTTGAACGAGACCTCAACAAGTTCTTCGAGCAAGATCAGGTTACCGAGAACGTTACTCAAGGTAGAGACCAGTGCAGCCGTATCCGTGAAAGCTTGATCGGCGAAACAGCGGAATAATCGAAGTCATCGTGGCACAACAGGGGATTGGCCCAAGAATCAAGGGACGAACCGTAATTAGAAGTCAAACAGCAATCGCCAGTATAACATAGTGTGAAGAAGGTTCCTGTTTACTCCTGAAGAAATTCCAATACATATTGACTATCTAACCCCGTGCTACTACACCATATCATCTGACTTTCATTAGCTGGAAAAGTCTGATTTGATTTCGACTACCGTAGTTGAGCAAGTGCGCAATATGTTCTACTACTATCCTCTGCTTTTCGTTTGTCACTACGTCACCTTCTGTTGCGATTTTGCCGCGCACACCATAAATGTCAATGAGAGCATTACTGGCCAGCGTCTGCGCGATCCTCTTCCCCGTCTCTCGACTACATGCATACAGCGACCACTATCATGTTGTTCCAAGCTAGCCAACTTCACTGCTACCACCGGAGAAGATGGATGTGGCCACGATCCACATTCGATAATCTCACGTCGGCTACAAATAGCACAAATTGAACATGAAGCATACAGCACAAGACTCGACCACCAAATTGACCTTGGGCTTGCTGGTATCAGAAGCTAAGGGCAACACTAGCTGCGAGTCTGATAGGATCCTTGCCATGAGCTGCCAAGATTGGCAAAAAAGTTCGCTTGACAGGTACATTCCCACAACACTGTCCCAGGACCACCCAGCGATCTCCATGAACCCCAGGGCAGCAAAATGCATCGGCCGGGAA
>JAODYC010000003.1:336122-380473 GCA_026262405.1 Curvularia hawaiiensis
ACCACTAAACCACCGATGCAAGGAATGAGGTGCTCATATGTTTGGATGGAAGGGCGACGGCCTGAAAGAAAGAAATTCCAAAGCGATTGGGGTCAGCGATGGCAGGTCAGTCGTTTTGTCCGGCCGTTTAGATTGCGCTGTGGGGATGGTCCGCAAAATTGCTCGCTTAGGGGCATACAAGTCCGCGATTTTAGCCGCATATGCTCGAGGATCTTAGGCCCGGAAATGTTGGGCGTTGCACATGCAAGACTGCGGGATAATGTGCTGTTAGCCAGGTGTTCTGAGGCATACCGGGCGAGATGCAGTAAGATGCTCTGCTAGGGCTACTTGATTGGATACTATTGTTACTTTGGGTAAACGGAGATGCGACAAGATGGTCTTTCGGCTGCTGTATTTCCGAAAGTTTCATGTTTTCGTTGACTAGAGTCGCCTTGAGTTAGAAGAGATATGCTGGAAGGTGTTCACAGCTCCCAAGTTTTCACCCTGGTGGATTGATCCGTGAAATGGAGGGGCTTGTCGAAAACTCCGGATAGCATATTGTCGTTTGTTACTAAGACGCGACTTCTCTGCCAGAGGCATGGTATAAGACTGAAGACCAGTACATATGATACACGACTGCATAACTGTTAGCCGATTGCCATGATTGGGCTTGACGGTTGTTAAGGGGCAATCTCCGTATACTATATGGCGTATAACGCATCCAAGTTATTGCTCTCTGCTTCGCTACGCTCATCTACCGAAGAACAACAAGACTGTGGATGTCAGCACTAGCTTTGCCTTGCAGAACAACTATAGATAGAGTGGGCTGTTGGCATACAGGAGAATGCTACAAGTTCAGAGAGTACAATCGAGATGACGTAAAGTTGGTGAAGGAGATTAGCGCGCATTCCCGAATAGGCATGCTGGGGACCATCATATAGTCTGTTCCTTTAATAACGTTCAACTAACATTGACATTATCGCGCGAGTTTTCCGAGACTTACAATTTCCATTTCAGGAGCCTTGTCTATGCAGGACGCGTTACTCGCGCTGCACATATAACGCGACATGCCGCCCAAAGTTCAAAAAGCGCGCCGCGCCCGTCGCGAGGTCGCGCCAGTAGAAGAAGTACCTATCACGTCGCCCACAAAGAAGAGAGGCCGGCCAGCAAAAGACAATGTAGACAAGGCGATTCAGGATGCTACCGAACCCCCAAGAAAACGAGGCAGACCTGCCAAAGCGATGACAGAAGCCGCTTTCGAATCGACAAAACTTGGTCGCGGTCGCAAATCCGACGCGCCAGCATTGGCTGTTCCAGCCACGACACCCAACAAAGGCAGGGGAAGGCCAAAGAGGGATACGCAAGTTGCAGAGGTCGCAAAAGAGCCTCCAACGGCGCCTCGAGGTCGGCCTCGCAAAGAGGTCATCACTGAACCGGCACAAACACCTCGAGGACGCGGTCGCCCTCCCAAATCCCAAGGACTTGATCTGAACGTAGCTGCGGGCTCTCCTCGTGTTAGCAAGCGGTCTTCGGCTCGATCCAAGACAACAACGCCCGCTGCTGTCGCCGCTGGTCTGGATCCGCGCCCACGCACAAAGTTGCGTGCACGTCTTCCACCAGCGAAAGCATCAAAGGCAGAGCCTGTCCCAAAACCAGGCAGACGTGGTCGGCCACCGAAGAAGGCAGCAAAAGCGCCTGTTGCCAAGAAAGCTGTCGGTCGCAAAGCTGCTGAGACCGCAGTTTCGAAGCCTACCAAGCCTGCAAAGCCCGTGGCTCCCCGCAAAATGCGTGGTCACACGTTGCGCCAGATCCCTGATAAGTTTGTTGCCCAGGTCGATCAGTACCTACATGATTTGATGCAGGCTGAGTCCAACTCTCCGCCAGCGAAACACGATCAGGATCAGGATCGTGATCAAGGACACAACACGGAGGACGAGGTTGATGTGGACGGTAAAGAGAATTTGGAACCCATTAGCGCCTCCACTGGGGACCAGGATCAAGAAGAGGCTGCAGAAGATGCAGGTACCGAACCTGCGCATGCGCAAGATCGTGCAGTGGATCAAGACTCGAATAGTGCGGCCGATGAAGGCGAACCTGCCCTGAATGAGAGTGGAGAACCAGAACGAGACATGCAGTCCAAGCTGGATAAAGAATTCGCTACTGCGGATGATGGGAATGATGACGAGGTTCTCGCCCCAGCAGATGAGATTGACATTCCCAATGAGAATCATGAAAATCGAGCCGACATGGCACTCATGGAAGATCGAGAGGGATATGTTCATGAGACCCTAGTAGCCGCGACTACCATCATAACTGCACAGTAGTTCTGGTTTCTTATTGAGTACTGAGTCCTCATCATCATTCACTGAGAAAGCGTTCACCCAGTAGGGTACGTACATGCTTGCCAGAAATCCTCCAGCTGTCTTCTAAATATTGATAATAAGAATGCCACAAAGTTGCATCCCCAAGTTTCTCTGTATCATGACCTATTCAGAGGTTGACAAGCGCAACACGCTGGGATCATGCGGCCTGCTGTGCCCAGAGGAATCTACCAAACTTTTGGTTTTCTTGACTCCAGCTGCAGCAAAAGAAAGCATTGAGGCATTCCTTTTGCTCAAACTTGTATCACACGAGGCTGAAAACATCCGAACGCCGTTTCATCTTGCACTTTGTTTTTGCCTTGAAAATCAGTTGGCTTCTAGTGCAAAGAACCAATCGCGGTTTCAATACACTTCTCGCTTCCACACCTACCAAGGTTGATAGCAGACTAGGGCGGCCTTATAGTGGCTTCGGCTGGCGTGGCTCCCTCAGCCTCCGGTGCCCCCAACCGGTTCCCGCAAGGATGTTTCCGCCGGGGAAACTGACTCTGGATATGCATTTCTAATTGAAAAAGCTAACGTCATCCCATAAACAGGCCAACTTGTGGCTAGCTGCAACCGAGGAGCCATGCAGTCCCGCGATACGTCGTTGGAGCAGCGCCATGTCTGACTACCTACACATTGTCATTTCTGGTTAGGTATCATGGAGGGTAGTAGAGGCGTGTTGAAACCACAAAAGCAAGCGGCTCTCTGTCAGTGGCTGCCTCTGGCTTGTCTATCCACAATTGATCAGCGGGGTGCAGCATCGCGATGTCCGGCCCCAGTGATCTACCCGCGCTTGGCACCACTTTCTCAACAACCAGACCCGCCAATCGTCACTGCGACCCGCTTACAATGCATGAGTTCGCTGGTGCACACCAAGACTATGCAATCCGTCTTGCCAGTGGCTGCCCATGACGAGCTGAAGTTCTCTTTATGGCCTACCCCACTTCTCACGTCGCCGACAATTCTTCAAAACCGATCCATTTTCGGATGCGCCATGTCGAGCTTCTGCATGTGCTTGCCCAGGGCTTGTCCGGAAAAAGCGAGGTGCTTTGAGCCATCAGCTGGGACAGCTATTGTCCCGCCATACGCACTGTGCTCCCTGCGTCATGTATGCCAATCGTTCTCCGCACTGTAGTAATCCTCGAGCAGCCTATGCATCAAATGATGGGCTTGCTCTTGCCGCGGGTGTACCAATGTGCCATCCCAAGACTACTGTTTAGGGCGTTCGCTATCTGGTCAGTGTCAGGACGAACAGCATAAGTATCGCCGCGGTTTTGCATTGTTCGCTTCCCAAATGCCAACTCTGTCATCCCACTCTCTCAGTTTTTATATCTTATCTCCAGCCATGACAGACACATTTCCAACCGACAACGACATGACTCCTGAGAAACTAACAGTGATGAAATTACGAGCTTCGGGTCTGGGCCGGGACATCATGTCTGAGCCTTCATCACCTACAGGCAATCGCACCTTTTCCTTCGGCAGCCAAGCAAACGGCCAGAGCAGCTCACTGACGACACGTCGATCGTTTCGCCAAGTCAATGGATCCGCTCGTCGTTCAAGTAGCTTCCTTCAATCACATCGCAGCAAAATGTCTAGCGAGCTCACCGCCCAAGCAGATGGAAAGGTCTTTGCGCTGATGGACCTCATATCCAATGCTTCCCGCGAGGCTTCATCACTGAAAGAATCTTGGGCACGCATCTTGTCTGAGCGCGATGCTCTCTTGCACGAAAGAGACGAACTCATGGTCACTGTAGAAGAATTCCAGGAAGAGATCCAGCGCAAGGAAGCTGAGCACACGCAGCATGGTCACGAGCACGGCGAGAGGAAGAGACAGGTAGAGAAACTCGTACTTGAGCTCACCGCCGTAGTTGCCCAAGTTTCAGAACACAAGAAAAAACTTGCTGAGCGAGACCGTGCTCTGGAACTCGTTCGTCACGAATTATTCGAGCTGCAAGCCTCTTCTTCTCTTACTGTTGGCGAGCATGAGCGAACTCGGTCTGAGCTCGATGCTCTATTCGCAAAACTGAAAATCTGCGAGGGCGAGCGCGACGTTGCCCGATCCGATTCGGACAAGCATCACAACGAGATCCGTACCCTTCTTCGCGAACACACTGAGCTCAAGAGCAAGTATGAAGAAACGACCTCCAAGTTCGATCTCACCCGCAAAGAACTCATTACCGCCAATGAGCGCATTAAACTGTTCGAGGTTGAGCGCGACGAATATCTTCACGACAAGGATCGTTTGAACGAGGAGCTCAAGCGTGCGAGATCTAGGGTTGAAGATTCAACCCGTGAATTCAGTGAACTTACGGAGAATCACGACCGTGTGCAGCGAGAGCTCCATAAGCTCAAGGAAACCCTTCGCAGTGTCGAAGTTGAGCGTGATGATTTCTCCTTTACTATTGAGAACTTGCGCCGCGAGGTAAAGGCAAAGATTGTTGCATGCGAGGAAGCCGATGCTCGAACCAACGACTTCTCCCTGAAGCACGAACACGTGAAACGTGAGGTTGTTTCCATCAAAGAGAAACTCCGAGATGTAGAGCTGGATCGCACGGAACTTACCAATGCCCTTGACCGCTCGCGTGAAGACCACCGGCTTGTAGTCATTGAGCGGGAACAGCTCAAGCAAGATCTTCATGATGAGCGCCGTAAGGTCGACGAAGGCCGCCGCCGTATCAACGTTTTAGAAGAATCGTTGCGCCGCTCAGAGCAGTCAACAACCGAGATCAAGTCCGAGATCCATACCCTCACCGAACGCAACAAAGTACTTTACCGCGATGGTGAAGACGCTCGGATTAAGCATGGCCACCTCACGGGCGAAATCGCCAGTCTCAATGAACAGCTTACTCTCCTTCATACTGAGATTACAAATCTGAAGTACGACCGCGATCGCGCACACTCTGACCTCAATGCCTGGAAGCACAAATATGAGGAAATTACCGAGACAGTCACGTCATATGAGGACTCTTCAGCCGAATTCGAATTCGAAATCACGTCTCTACGCAACTTGCTAAGCGATGCTCGCGAACAAAAGGAGCGCGCAATCATGGCTCGCCACGCCGCTGACCGCGAGCGCGATGAGTACATTGCCAAGTACGAAGAAAAGTGCCGTGAAATGGAGCGTTTTGAGGAAACCGCCAGCAGTGTGTACCACGCACACAGCAGTTCAGGCGGTGGCCGCATGGGCAGCAAAACCACCATTACCAGAGTTGCGAGTGGTGGCACCACGATCCATAATCATGATGCGAGTAAGTCCAATACCCACGAGCACGCCGAAGGGAATTCTTTGTTTGGATGAAAAAGATACACGCAACAGTGAGTTTGACAAACTCGGGTTGCATTGTTTCAAGTGTTGGTGGAGGTTGAGCAAGGAAGCCATGGCAAGGAGCAGCATTTTTGAGATTTCAGGGCCACCGCCGGCGCCTCCGACATTTCGTTATGAGAGCAGCCCTGTGGTCGTTGCGAAAGAAGTTGATGATGGAGAAGTTGAGTTTTGGGCTTACTTCGATGACGACGATGAGTGGGTGAAATTGAATGCGTGGTAGGCGGAGGGATTTCTACATAAAAGTCGAGTAATTCATTTGCACTCTATTTGTTTTTTACTGCATGCTTCGTTTATATCATTGTCAGACATGATGAATATGAAATATTCGTTCATATTGAGCGTACACAGTGAAGAGTGAAACATACCAATTGAAGCTTGTTGTAGTTTCTTGTGTTGTTCTCTACTCTCGGTGTATTGAAATAGTTGGAACAAAACTGCATCCACCAACTGGACTAGATCCCCAACATCAGCATAGAACTGTCATGCTTAGAAGACAGCTCACACGAATTCTCGTTCTTACCACGAAACAGACTGTTTCGAATTCGTCTTTTTCATAAGCTCTACAAAAGACACACCAGCGCTGAGCAGTTTGGAGCTTGGCCATAATCTTTCTTGCGTTGTCGCATTCTACTTCTATACATAACCTCCTAAAGGAGCGTTCGCAAATTGACCAGAGGTCTCAGGAATTCGCTTTCAAAAGTAGTTGGGCTTCGCACGGCACATGCGCTATCCAACGCCTTGTTCTAAAGGTTTCACGAACACGAGTGCCCTACTCGGCGACTCTGTGGGTTCTGAAAATGTCAAATACGTACGGTTCGAGAAAGAGATGTTGTTCATTCCTCTAGTCTATAACATGCCAGCTCGTCGTTGTCCGAGTCCAGAGCATGTTTGGGATAAGAATACGTCTCCAATAACTTTCGCCGCTGTGGTCCGATCGTAGTACATCGGTACATGATCGAGGTGTCGTGCTACTAAAAGCATAAAGACATGCTAGAATAGATGCCTTGTACTATGCTAGTAACATGTTGTGAATGCCTTTAATTTCCCGTTACACGTAACTAGAGCGAGTTAAAAATACATGCTATAACACGAGTCTATCATGCGCTAATGCTGGGTACGAAATTAACATGGCCTCTTATTATCTCCGATATGGTGGATTTTAGTCAAAATTTAGATCAAGACTTCATCACCTAGTGATGTTTAACGAGCAGCACGTTGTCGCAAGCTCCCTCATGTCTTCAATAAGATGTAATTTGTTTTGACTATGCGAAGTTGTCCTGCTGTTCCTTCGAGCTGGCGAGATCGCAGCAGTCAGCACTAAACAAAGGGCCGAAAGAAGTCACGCCGTTGCAATTTACGGCTATCGGCCGCATCGAGTCGGGACCGTTGAGTTGATCGTGCGTAGCGGAATTTCTACAGTAAAAGCCGCTTCGCTTTTGGATCGTATGGGTATAAATGGGTCATACGTCCTATTGTAGCCAAAAGCCAAACGACTATTTTACACCACGCGATCGCGACAATGCCCCCTCTTGCTTGTACACTTGGTGTTCTCGGCAGTCTTGCCCCTGTTGCTCTCGCAAGCGCAGGCTGCGGGTTACCTTTACCTCCCAATCTCAAGCCTGGCACCTCGACTCATAATATGACCATCTCGTCTCGATCTGTCATAGGTACAACAACACAAAGAGAATATATACTGCACCTTCCCGCAGATTATGCCGTCTCAAACCCCAAACCGGCGCCTCTGATCTTTGGATTCCATGGCGGGCAGCAACCTGCCTGGAGTTTTGAGAAGATAAGTCAACTCTCGGATCCAGCTTTCAATAAGGATGCTATTGTGGTGTACCCGCAGGCCATGAACGTCCAAGCCCCAGGTGTAAGTCATTGATCAACACAAGGCGCTTAACATTCCTCCGCTGACAGATACTTGTAGATACAATGGTTAGGCGATGTTCTAGCTCCCAATTCGTCTGTCATTGATGATCGTATTTTCGTTGAAGAACTCCGGACGAACCTGTCGGCGACTTTGTGCGTAGATGAGAAGCGCGTTTACGGCACTGGTTTATCCAATGGAGGCAGTTTGGTTGCGCTTCTCATGTGCGACAAAGATGCCAACAAGCATTTCGCTGCTCTTTCCACTCTCGGTGGCGCGTTTTACCCAGACACTGTTATGCCTGAGCCGCTCTTCGAGAAAGAATGCCAACCAGACTTGGAAGGAAGAGCACTTCCTTACATGAACGTTCATGGTCTCAACGACAAAGTGGTTCCATACGACGGCCACAGCGACCCACCCTTCATCCCGATCCGTTCATGGGTCGATTCTTGGGCTGCGCGCGACAACTGTGACAAAGTCCCTACAACTGCGCATCTTGAAAATGGAAACGTCACGGATTACAGTTGGAAGTGCGGAGGGCGCCAGGATCTTGTACTGCACCGGACCATTGATGGTTATGGCCACGGTTGGCCCAGCAAGACTAATCAAGGCGAGCCATTCAACACTCTTAGTGGTGGACCGACAACGTGGGATCTTGCGCCATACATGCTACAATGGTTCTACAAATGGACCCTGCCCTGATCCGAAAAGGAAAAAAAGGAACTCATGGCTTGGCAACTGCTAACGAGAAGAGCTTTGATGCTGGTACAATGATTTATGCGTGGCTAAAAAGGTATAGACTGAATGATGAAACCTCCTAGGGATACAACAAAAGTCGGATAATACGAAATGTTTGTTTGAGCCTCTAAGTCAAGATTAGATCATGAAAGTACCAAAATTTGTGATGTTCACAGTCGAGTGCTGAGTAACGTTCACGGATATGTTGGCGTTTCTGTGAAAGAAATAATTTTGGGTTGCGAGCTTAGTCTTAGTAGGTACAGCAGGTCACAGATTTGCTCAAGAGACGCGGGACCTATTACGTGTCTGTAAGGGCAAGGTGATATCGCGTTGTCCTTCACAAAGTATACCGCATCATAGTTGTCTAGTTCAGGGATAGAATCTTCTGCACAAAACTGTGCGTGAGAGCTTGCAAGAGTCTCGATTGCGACGAACTGCGACTGTATTTGGTATATGACGTATTTAAACAATTGTAGACTTTTATAGTAAAGTCGCTCGGATACTCCGAAGCGACTACGAAACCTACTCCTCAATCCAGGGTGAATCGTTGTGAATCCTGATTTGGCTGCGGTAGGATGTTGTAGTTCAATCGCTGTATATAGTAGCCGTCCTCGAGCTCATGCGCCCGTGGTTGGCGCTGTATCTGACCAAGCAGAATGGGCTTCAAGCCTTTTCTAAAGTTCAGAGTACAAATGGAACCTATGACTAGCGAGAAGAGCGAGGAAACTAGAGCCAGGGAAAGGTAAAAAACCATTTCGTCCTTCATCAAAGTCCTGGACAGTTTCGAATGGCCGTACAAGACCATAAGTCGGTTGACGAAATAAGCAATAATAGCTACATGAAAGAACTTGAAAGAGTCAGTGAGATTCTAATGTGAGGAGCGCAAGACTCACCAAGATAACGAACATTCCGATTCGTTTTTCGTTCCGAACAAAGTACACGGCCAAAGCCAGATGCAAAAGGACGGCGGGTATGATGCACATGGTCAAAGAGAACTCTGGCTGGACATAGTGTACATTGATGAAACCGTAGACAATTAGAAAGGCAAAGATAAAGTAAGGCGTGTACTTGAGGAAAACAAGGTAAACCTGCAGAGTAATGTAAGCAAAGGACTAATTGAGTAAAAATGACTTCGGGAGCACAAACTTGATAGACCATGTACTTCTTCTGCACCCTTGTGTCTGGACTAACGTCCTGATACAGAGCCCATGCGAATTCTCGGTACAGCTTTGGTGCAATGGCACACATGAAGGCGCTGCAAAGGCTACTGACGATGGTACAGACCATGAGGCCAGGCGATACACGCTGCCAAAAGTGCCAGTCACGCTTCACAAAAGGGATATGGTATTGATTGTAACCACGGAGGGCACGGGCCTGCGCCTGGTTTATCTCTCCATATTGTAGTATGGTGGAAGCAGAGAGACACACGTTAGCGATACATAGCGCAAAGACCTGGAGGTGGTTCTTGATGCGATATGCGTCGAGTGTCAGAATCAACTGATACAGACAACCAAGAGTATTGATAGAGAGCGTTAATGTAATGACGTAAGACAATGGGACCTGCATAATCATCAGCAATGCTACATTTATTGATCTGACCATAGTACCTCGTATATTACGGGGTTGACCCATTGCAAGTATACGACCAAGATGGTTCTGAAATACGGGTTAGTGATGAGCGCTAGAAGAAGCGACCTAATGTTAGGTGATCGAACATACATTTGGATGGTGGAGTTAATGACCGCTTGTGCTGCTGTGGCGGCGAAGAACGCCCATTCCAGCCTTGTTTCCGGCCACCATGACAGCATCGTGTTCAGATACTTGGAAGAAGAGAGCTCATTAAACTAAGAACAGAAGTAGACGTTAAGTATTGCAGGCAGGAAACTAAGCCACAGCCACGAGACAACGCCGCATGCAGAACGAGTCCAAGCCGTTGCACGCAAGAACGATATAGCGAAACGAGAAATGTCAACTTTCAGAGATGTCAAGAGCGACCCACAGTCAAAACCTGAACACGAGAAAGGAGATGATGCGAATGGTCCGATTCGGCCAAGTGCATGACTGACGGAAACTTACTTTACGGCGTAGTGCGTGCGCTAGTTGAACACCGTCCCCGCTTGAGTGTGAGCACGCCGTATAACAGATACGGCCGCGTCATTCTATGATTGGACATCAGTAGATCACCCAGTGTCGATATAGCTGAGTTCCCCATCCGTTGTTTCAGTCTCAGCTCGAATGTGCTCATATTTTGGATTAAATCCGTATATACGATGTTTTCGTGTCCGCAAACAACGTTAGTGTGCGTTGTCACCACGCCCTAGCGCAACCAGAGTGGCAAGCCTTATGTAAGTGATCAGCACAGTCTTCGAGTTCCTGGAGCCGGAGAAGCCGTGATCGAAGCAGTGAATGTGTTGTCGGATGCTTGGACAGAAATCAGTTCGATTTCCTAGTCACGTTTGCAGGGCATGAGGATCGGCCGGAACTCTCCACTTGCGTTTCCCCCTATGGTACGATCGTGAAAGCATAAAAAGAATGCGTTCACGTTAAGACAATGAAGAGTGACTCTTTCTGCATGGTTCGAAAACCCCCTATCTACGTCTTCTCTGCATGTCGTGCATGTATCCGTAAAGCGTATCTCCTTTCTAGAAGGTGGGTTCGGAGTGCGCGACGTGGACGATCATGTTCCAAGTTGGTAGGTATCTAACCTCAACGGGGTGGGGTCTTTTGCTGTTGCACGTTTCCCGCATTCAGGTGCGCCACCACATCCACTCGCATCCTTGCTATGTACCAGCACCAATGTCGTTCCTCGTCAGTCCGTTCTCCCGCTCTTCCAAAGCGCAGAACGCGTGGTTCATGGCTGGACTAGCCTCGTCGTATCCAGATCTCGACGATGAGATGCGAGTCAGCGAGCGGCGGCCGTGCGGCGGAAATTTCGTCCCTGGCTGTCGGGTATTCCACGTGCCTTTGGATGACAGCTCGAAAGCAACACCAATTGCGATTGATGATTGGAAAGACCCTGATCTTGGCGGCAATGTCAAAAATCAAGTGATGGTATTCCAGTACAAGGGGAAATTTGTCGCCGTCAACCACGTAAGCGGCGACGATGTCAGCCTCGGCTATGTACTGACTGCAATACTCGCAGGAATGCCCACACTCTTCGTATCCTCTTTCCAACGGTACGCCTTTCGATATAGAGGACTTTGGTGTGGTGCTGAGCTCAGGCATCCAGTGCCCAAAACACGACTGGTCTTTCGACTTGCATACTGGACGGTCCGATCGCGGCAGTTACAAGCTTCAGGTATGGGAAGTCCAGCAAAGAGCTGGCGCAGAGGGCGACGAAATATGGGTAAGGCGAAAGCAAAAGATTGGATGAATTTCCCTTGTGCACCACCACTTCCATCAGTGCAATTTTCAGCAAAAACAAAAGTACGATTGACCAAATGTTCCTTTAAACTATTCCTTTGATTTCATGGTGCTTAATCACCCAATATCCTACAGCTTGATACCTGTAACCTCGAACGTCTGGACAACGTTCTTTTCGAAGTACGACCAGAATTTTGTTCCGTTTATTACAGTGTCGCTGTGCTTTCCGTATCGTTCACCACTACCGATTGTGGTCGACCAACGAGTCACTGCCGCACCAGATGCAGGGCGTGACGAGAAACCCGACAGCTCAAAGTTGAGATACTGCGCGTTATCCCAGTTGACAGCTACAATGACCAGGGTTGACCTGCTCGCATCATATGCGGCGACGACGTTGTCACCACCACCATCGAGAATTCGCATGCCTGGACGAATGTGCCTTGCGAATTGGGCGAGGACAAAGTATTTCTGCGTCGGAGAGCCCACCGTCTTGGCATCGTTGTCGGCATCAATCAATCCCCAGCCTCCCTGGTCGAGAACTTGCCAGTACTCCCAGGCTACGGGCTTGAGGTATCGGAAATCGAGCAGCAGGTTACTTGCCATTTGTTGGCCAGAGGCTTCCCCGTCACCATACTCGCTGTTGTAGACAGGCTTTCCCGCCTTTGTGGCCAGGTCATGAACAGCTACGCGGTCGCCACTTCCGTACTGGTAGCCATGCACGTTAACACGTGCGATCTTGGAGAGCGCGCTGCTTCCTATGTTCCTGAGATTGCTCGCTGCTTGGTCGTAGTAAGACTCGTCTGATGCTGCAATGACCGTCCCCAACGAGCGGCTCTTGAGATGCTTGTCGAGGTGCCCAACAATCGTAGCCTGTGTGGCTACATCAATGTGGCACCCCTCTTGTGTGCCGTCAGCCTTCCACCAGTTGGCGCTTGGCTCATTGAAAGGATCGACAGTCTCGAATTCGATGCCGTATTTGCTCTTAAAAACTTGAGCAACCGTTGCCATGTAGACGGCGTGCTGCTCTAGGTTCCACGACTGGATATTCTCAGATCCATCAGCGGCTCCCGACGGATTGTGGTTTTTCGTCATCCACCACATTGGGCTGTTGCTGAATAACTCTGTCTTCTCCACACCTCTTTCGATCGCCTTCTGGAGCGCCTTTCGTTGATTGACATCGACGTTCCTATACCGAGCGGTCAACATCAGTGAATTTCATTTTGGAAATTTCATGTGGCCTCACCAATTCCAACTCGCAGAGTTCGGGTCGGAGCTGGTCCAATCCAACCAGAATCCCTCCATCTGCCTCGACCTCTTGACGTTGGGCGACACAACCATCTTTTCAGTGCCGATCGTGTTCCAGCTACACGCGCCAGCATTGTAGCGTGCGTGGTTGAAGCCCAGGCCGGGTAATGTAACACTACCAAACTTGGTGTCCTTGAGCGTAAAAAAGATGTCTGCCAGGTCATCGCGATCGCCGAACTGCTGAGCCCACCAGGCCAACGAAGTTCCCCATCCTTCCCAGGTTCCCCAATTCGACTTGGGGTTGATTGTTCTTGTGATATCAGCGTTGACGCCTAGGGTACTCACGAGCACGAGAGCTATCTCAGTAAGGGTAGGAGCACGCATGGTGACGATAGCTTGTGGGCAACGAAAGCGATGGCAGTGCACAGAGTGCTACTATCCGTCCCTTCTTATGTAGACGCACGACGTCACGCGATCGCTATTACGCTCGTTTTGAGTACAGTATCCTAGCTCCGAAACAGCACTATCACTCAAGGACAAGAATCCGCTCGTGCTTAATAAAGCACAAGAAAGAGGGGTTGTAGGTGTAGTGCTTAGCACATCTCGGCGGTTCTGCCCTGCTGAGCCACTTCCTTGTTTAAGAAGGTTCCGAACTCATTTCCGATACTATTTGCGACCATTCATCGATGCGAATAGTTAGAGTTCACACTCTATTCCTAGAATAGTTCGTAATTGCTCATGGGTTTCAAGCGTATGACGTTGAGGATTGCTTCCCCCTCTCGTTTGCTAGCGTCCATAGGCCGGAATAATAAACAGTACGATTTTTCCGTTTAGAGCACCTTCCGACTTAGTAGTTACTAGATTCGCCATTCCTATAGCCCAATTGTCCTCGTGTATGAAGATCTTATGAGCAACGGGTAATGCTTCCGCACTCCGAAGAATTAGATTGGCACATTGCGTACGAAGGCGGAAAAAGCCGAGGTTATACCGTGGTGCACGCTGGCGCCCATCTTGGCTACCTGCCATCAAGTGCAGGTGACCTTTGAAAACCATGTCGGCGGAATAATTGTCGCTGCGTTATTGCCGGTTTTACTTCCCTCAACTCTGATGGTCCTCCGAACCTGATTTGAACAAGAGCATGTACCTAGCAGGAAACCATCCTACATACGTAATACGGTAGTATTACTGCGACTATGACGAAGAATGACAGTAGAACTTTGCCAGAATACGAGAATCTCACAACCAAGAATTCAGTGTTTACGGAGTATTCGGCGCTGTTTTTCCATTTGCAAGAGCGGTTATAAATATCAATGTACCCTCTTCTCGCATAGATTTCGTCGTAACTCAAACTGCATTCAAACATATGATCGAAAAGAGCAGGTATACCGCGGCGATCCAACACAACTCTGGCAAATTGGAAGAGCCCAAAGCGAACATATTTAAAGCATCGAATCAGTCGCATTCGAATATTCAATGACGGATCTTGGATTGAACAGTTCAGGTTAAACGTTGGTACAGGTTACAGACACGAGATCTGCAAAACCATTTTCGACTCCAAGACTAAGACTCTCCATTCTCTCGAGCTGCTAGAATCACCAAGCAACCGGCATTCTCAGAGGGCAAGACCAAAATCCCAAACTTGTACCTTTCGAGTCGGAAAAGGGCCCCCTTGCCTAACAAACAAGCTCAAAACACCAAAGTTCTTCAATCTAGTCTCGTCGACCAGCGGCTCACCGGCAGAATTGGGAATATTTGCTAGCTTCTTCCAATCGTTGTAGTTGGCGCCTGCTGTCGCGGTCCAGAGCTGAATCGTCATCTTTGGCTGGTCTGGCAGAATAGCAATCACGTTGTCGCCCGTAGCAACAATCTTGCCACGGTAGGCTAGGTATGGCGGTGGTGAGAGGCCAGGAGCGTTGATGGCGATCTTACTAAATCTGCCTTCTGGCGTTCGCATGTAATGATAATACCGCGCAGTGCCGGTTGAATTGTCGCGCATCAATGCATGGAAACGCCCCTTTTGATCCGCAAATTGGCCCTCCTGGTTGATGATCTGGCTGTTCTGCGGTATCGAATAGACCTTGACGCCTGGCGTTGAAGGCTTCATAGGGACCGCGACGGATTGGCCATTGTTTTGTTTCCAAGATTTCCCAGCATCCTCGGAAAACGCGAAGTAGAAGTCGTGATTAGTGCTGGCATCAGGCGTTTCGCGAACGGTCCACGATACAAATAGTTTACCTCCTTGGCTGCTGATACCATTAATGTAGGCATTGTTGTCTTCGCCTTGAAAGTACTTTCCTACGGCGCTCCACTTGCCGGTACTGGCAGAATACCGGTGAATATAGGAGTCACCAGCTCCTGATTGCCCTATTCGAAATTCCATCAAGAGGTCGCCACCATCAATCGGCTCAAAACGCGGATATGTTAGCGGTGTCCAGGGTCCAGTCGAGCCTGGCAGGCTGTGCTGAACTGCTCCGAAAGCGCTTGCGGTCCAATCCGAGGGAACAGTTTTGGCAATACCTGCATTGCTCACGCGGTAATTGAGGGGAACGTCATGGTGGTCGAAACTCAGGTGTATCCTCCCATCACCGCTGATGCCGATAGAGATGGTGTTGTGTTCATCAAGAGTAGTTTGCTCGTAGTCGCTGAAAGCAAAGTACTGCCAGTCGCCGACTGTGGGGGATATTCTTCGTCGACCAAGATTGACATAGTGTTTGCCGTATCCCGAAGCTGTCTTGTAGAACGCCACGTACTGGTGATCTCCGAATGTAGTCAGGGTATGTTGTTGGAAGGATAAACCGTTCAGGCGTACTGATCCCTGCACATCATCGGTAATATTGAAGTTAGTAGTCGAAGTGATTGAAAGGGCAGAAACGAGGGGCGTGAGAGCCACTGCGGCCAGTAGAGAAAAGGATAATCTCATGGCGACGGAGAGTGATGGTGGAATGGCAGGGTAATCATTGCATTTATGCCATATGCGGCCCTGTCGATACAAGCGCAATGGTCTATGTAGTTGTCACGGGGAACAAGACAGATGCTTGGAATATAATTCGATATATCGTGTCATCCCGCCAATATTAAGCCACTAGTCAACTGAGTTGCCCTGCCTGTGATGATCGGGTTTTCGGGGGATTGCCAGCACGAGGCGGGGAAACAGGGGCACTTAGGTGGTGGCGCTTGTGGGTAGGTTACCTGTCTCGGAACGCGTGCGCTTGTGGCGTTCATGCTCTATGGTAGGAACACGAGCATAAAGCCAAACAGCTCCCGTCGAACCTCCAACAGAAAGGCGTCAAGTTCAAGGAGTATACAATAAGAAAGGGGCAATTTGGCCGAATATAGAGACATGCAACCGAGGTCCTGGTTTGGTTTAGGATCGCAGGGTAGCGGTTCCGGGCGCAGGTATGCCGGCACGTGGCTGGGAAACCCATCGGAACTGTTCCGATGCATCCCGTCCACAGCTCTCTTTTCTTCTTACTTCATGAGCTGCACAAAAGCAACGACTGTAGAGAAAAAGACACGGGATGCCTCAAGGGGAAGCCGAAGTGCCAAGCACTACGTGATAACAGCCATAGGCTAGAGGTGTTCGGAAGCAACACGCTACCTAATATGGCAGGAGCGACTGCAGCCAAGGGCGACTCTCTTGGCAAGTAGTCCAACAGGGCAAATGCGCGCCTTGACTGACGTATCGGTTATCGTCGCAAGTGGAGGAGCAAGAGAAAAGTGTACTGAATAAGATGCCGTGTGCGCCGTTTGCACTTCTGCGTCTCCGTCCTCATCTGCAAGTGGCACAATTCAAGAATGAGGCCCTCTTCAATTGCGCTGTTCGCAGCAACTGCGATTGCACAATCGCAATATGGAGAAAACCAAGTCGCTGTGAACCTTGACTCGCAGCTGGTGGAGCAATCTGCATTTCCCGCGCCAAATGTGACGCTCTACAGTCCTGCTTTTATGCCCAATGCCTCCTTTGATCCTGGATGGTTTGAGGGCACCGAGGGTGCAACTTCACACGATCAATTGGGTACGAAAACTCCACTCTCAGTTTTATGACTAAAGTCGCCAAACTCTTTCTAACTCCCGCGCAGAGAAGTTCCTCAGCAAGGTTGCGGCGAAGAACCCATCATGGATGAAGTATCAGGTTGCCGACTTCCTGAGCGAAGAAGGCAGAACATTCCCTTACGTCTTCCTCTCCACATCGTCAGCATCAAATGCTACTTCAGAAAAAATCAAGGTATGGATCCAGGGCTCCGTCCACGGCAACGAGCCGGCTGGAGATGAAGCGACGCTCGCTCTACTTGGAGCCATGGACCACGACCCAGAATGGGCAGCTACGTTCCTAGCCAAGATGGACATTCTCGTACTTCCACGATATAACCCAGACGGCAACGCCTACTTCCAACGTACACTTGCCTCGAATTTCGATCCCAACCGTGATCACACGAAGCTCCTACGCCAGCAGACCCGAGACATCAAGAAATGGTTCAACACCTTCTCACCCGCCATCGCACTCGACATGCATGAATACGGCGCAGCAACATTGTACTCCAGCAACTACAGCAACGCAGCTGACGGGATGCTGAGCCATGCCAAGAACCTAAACATACACCCAGCTATCCGCGACCTCGCCGAGACACTCTTCGCCCCAGCCATAAACGCATCGCTTGCTTCCCGCGGTCTGCGTGGTGAGGAGTACATAACGTCTGAGAGCCGCAACCCGCCGCGCCTTGTCGAAGCCGGCACGGACGGAAAGATTGGGCGCAACGCCATGGGCCTGACGCAATGCATTACTTTTCTCTTCGAGACCAGAGGCATAGGAATTGCGAACCAAGAGTTCAAGCGCAGGACAGCAGCCGGACTACAGATGATACTGGGCGTGTTGGAAACGGCGAGAGACCACGCCGAGCAGGTCAAGACTACCGTCGATAATGCGATTGCGGATTTTGTCGCGAGCAACGAAGACATTGTGGTTACGGACTATGCCACCTATTCGCCCCGTACATTCACCATGGTCGATCGCCGGACTGGTCAGGTCGTCCAGCTGCCCGTCGAGTTCGCCAGCAACACACCAGCAACGGCTAACCTTACGCGCGCGAGACCTCAAGGCTACATTATCCCCCGTGGATGGGCCGACGTTGCTGAGCGTTTGGCTGTATCTGGCCTGGAAGTCGAAACCATGCCAGAGGCGTTTCAAGGCGAGGTCGAGGTTTACAACATTACTTCCTCAAAACTTGCTTCGTCGTATTACGAGGGCGCCATTTTGAATACCGTCACTACAGAGAGCTCGACACAGAAAGTCTCGTTGCCGGCCGGGAGCTTCTTCGTGAGCACTGCGCAAAAGAATGCAGCCTTGGCTTTTGTTGCGCTGGAGCCCGAGAACATCGATTCTTATGTCTCCTTTGGATTGGTGCCAATGGAGGTTGGTGACCAGTATCCAGTGTTCCGGAAACTCTAGGCATACAGGTAATTGGCTTCCAAGCGAACTTGAATACGAGATAACATGAACGTGTTTTTGATAGATTCAATCTTGATATCAACATGTGACTAAGAACATGTCATGATCAAGAGTATCTTAAGGATAGAAGTCTCCTCGAATATTACAAACATTATCACCGTCCGTTAGACATGTAGTGCCCTCGACTAGAATGCACAGAAGTTTATGCTGGAACATCATCTCCACTTTTTGCGCGCTTAGCTTCCCTCTCTTCACCCGCCGCTGTGTCAGCGCGTCGTTTGCCCTCGTCTTTCCTCGCAACATCTTTTTCCTCCCGGGCAACACGCCGAGCCTCCTTGTCTTGTTTCTCCTTCTCCTTTCGAAGTGCCTTGCTCTCAAACTCGTGCCAGTCTCCCTCAAGCTCTTTCAATGCCTCAGCTCGTTTTGGCATAGGGGCTTCGCTAGTAAAGAAGGGATGCTCGAGCACATCAGCTGCTGTTGGACGTGCATTTGGATCGAAAAGGAACATGGCTTGAAGCAGCTCAAAAGCCATGGGACTGACGCGCTCCTTGTACTTTTCGGCAAACGTTGACTTCTTACGCTCAGTTGGCCGAAGAAGCTCGAACCACTGCATGTCGACAATGCCAGGCCAATCTTGCACAGTGGGCGTACCAAGAACGTTATAAATCTTCTCCAGCTGGCTGATTTCACCGCCATCACCAGGAAAGATGGCATGCCGAGTGAATATTTCAACAAGCACACACGCCGCTGACCAAATATCGACCGCTGGACCGTATTGGGTTTCACCAAGCAGCAGCTCTGGCGACCGATACCAAATGGTGATGACACGATTGGTGTAATCCAGCTTTCCGCTCTTAGAATAGAAACGGGCGAGACCAAAATCAGCGAGTTTTAGCTGTCCTGTATTGGACACAAGGATATTGGCTGCCTTGATGTCACGATGTAGAACCCCACGGCGATGAAGATAATCAAGGCCTTCAAAAAGTTGCTTAGCCAGGTCTTTCTTGTGGGATTGCTCGAGCTTGAATGTTGGGTGGTTCAGGAGGCCGGTGAGATCGTGAGAAAGGTACTCGAAGACCATGTAGCAGTCGTTCTTCTCGACCATGACCTCTCGTAGATTGACAATATTGGGATGGTTGAGAGACTGTAGGAGTTTGACTTCGCGAATGGCAGTGACTGGGAACTGCGGAATGTTAGCGGAAATTCTTATAACTAAGGAGGGATACATACGCCATCGCGTTCGCCCTCCATGCGGATCTTTTTCAATGCGACCATATCCTTGGTGTAGACATGCACACCCTTGAAAACCTTTCCATACGTGCCAGATCCAACAACCGACTCGTTGCCTGGTTTCCTGTAGTACACAGATTCCGAGGCTGCATGCTCTGGATCGAGTTTTGGTCGCGGCTTCTCTCTCTTTTTCGTTATGATCTTCGTTTTTGGTACTTGGGGAGGAGGTGTCCGTCTGTCTGGTCGAGCAATCGGACGTGTGTCAGGACGCGGGTCGAGTCGTCTGTCATCAGGTCTGCGTGGGGGATATGGTTCCCGGCGATCTCTCATGTCTCGCACATCCCGTGGGTCTCGCAAATCCCTGATGTCCCTTTCTCGAATATCCCGAGTATCTCGAAGGTCTCGAAGGTCTCGAGGGTCCCTGAAGTCCCGATCACGCGGGTCTCGGAAGTTCCGCTCTCTGCCACGGTAATAGGGATCACGAGAATCCCGTATGTCCCGGGGGTCTCGTTCACGAGGGTCTCGGTAGGGTGGCTTGCGATCGTAGTAATTGTCGTACCGACGATCTCTTTCTCTGATGTCTCTATCCCGGGGGTCTCGCTCCCTGATGTCCCGATCGCGGTTCCGATCATAATCCCTTTCTTTTGGTTCCCTGTCTCGGTCATTCTTTGGCTCCGTGTGGCGGGAACCCGTGTCGCGCGTTGCCTCTGCCTTTGCTTTCGGGTCAAGTAGGGATTCCTTGGAGGCTGGCTCTGTCTTTTCAGGTTCTTCTAGGCCCAATTTCGCTTTGCTTGCCGGAGGCACTGGGTTCTTTGTTTTGAGAGAGAAGCCGAATCCAGACTTGGTTGTTGTCGGAGGCGCGGCAGATGCTTTGACTGGAGGAGTGGTCTTTTGCTCTTCCTTTGAACCCTCATCCTCTACCCGCAGATCCTTTGAAGGACGGAAGGGATTGTCGTCAGCGTCGACAGATGTAGAATCGGCTGCCGTTGGTGGTGCGGAAGGAGGTTGTGGGCGTGGAGCTTCCGTGGCAGGACGGCCACCTCTTGTCCCAGACGCGGGTGTCCATGACAAATTCGAAAATTGGGTGGGCGCAGCGCCTCGACCTCGACCACCAGGCCCTCCAAAGGGTGCACCCCCTCCAGGACCCGAGATACGCCGGTCAGAGCCATGGAAGCTGTTGCCGCGGAAACCACCATGTCCACCTCGATGCGAGCTGCTTTGGAATCCCGACTGGGGGTATGGCTGATTTTGGTAGTAACCAGGGGACTGACTTTGATGATACGGAGATTGGCTTGGGGTGTAGCCATGTGGAGGTGATCTGCCTGGGTTAGTGTGGAGTGGGCAAGAAGAGGATGAAACTGACCCATGGCTTGGATATGGTTGGTTATTCCAGCCTCCTCTGCCACTGTGGTATGGCGATTGATTTTGAGGAGAGTACTGATTATGCGACGGATAGGGTGGTGATTGTTGGAAACCACCACGACCCTGATAATGGTAGGCTCCTCTCATTTTGTCGTCTTCTCTGCGTCCCCTGGAGGTATCAGAGTTGTAGCCAGATCCAGGTGTTGGCGAAGCTCGGCGTGGAATGCGCTGGGTCGTGTGTCTTGACCTTGACCTTGGAGACGACGATCGAGATGGGCGGCGCCGTATCGGTATTGCAGGTGAGCGGCTCCGACGGGGTGATATTTTAGCCCGTTTGGAGCTGGGAGGTGAGCTTCTGCGAAAGGACGTGGGCGAGCGTCTGCGGAGTGGTGAGCGAGATCTGACGCGTCTGGATGCTCGGCTACGACTTCTTGACCGACCACGAAGGGAGCCGGCCTTGTAGGATCTTTCGTAAGAATGATCTAAGGATGGGGTTGACCTTTTGTGAGTCTTCGTGGGGGTCAATGCCCTAGGAGACAATTCACGCCTAGATCTCCTATCAGGTGAAACCGATCGCTTGCGTGCACGATGTGCTGCGGGTCTGTAATAGGTATCCGCAGGTGGCGACTGACGCCTGTGTGCAATCGGCGCAACGTGACTGTCGGGCGATATTGGTCGAAGCGGTCGGTCGCGGTCAGAAGTAGGGGGCCGTGGAGAGTACGCCCTCGTAGGAGGCCGACCGGATGAACCTGGACGCCGTGTTCGTGACCTGGAGCGCACCGAGCTGCGGCTCCTCGGCCTCTTTACGCGTTTAGATGACCCTCTGGGGGATGGCGAGCGACTGTGGTGGCGTCTGGAGGATGGGGTCGTATCGCGACGGTGGTGGTGATGGTAGTGATGGTGGTGGTGGTGGTGTCTGCGATGGGAGTGGGCAACCCTGTCTGCACTGGTTTCCCTCTCCGAGCCTCGAAAGCGGTCCTCTCTCGAGCCGCTCCGACTGCGCCGACGCGTCCGGTCTCGTTCCAAACTTCTCTCGTGAGAACGCCCTCGGCCGTACTTGCCTGATGGTCGGGTGTCGTGGTCGTGGTCGTGGGCGCGATGCTTCGAGTGACGCCTCTCCGCCCGCAGCGGTGGTGACGATGTCCTGGTGTCGTAGCTCCGGTCCCGATGACGGTCTTTAGAACGTTCCCTGCCTTGATCAGAAGATTCCTCTGTTCTCCGCTCGCCTAGATCCTGGGCCCGTCGCAGGGCAGCCATAGAGGCAAGAGTGTCATCAGAAGGCGCAAGGTTGCAGCATCAAAAGGTCGGCGGGTCAGAGCCACAGCCTAGCCGAACAGCAAGGGCCTCAATCTCTGAACCCCAGTTCGATAAGCAAGTAGTGAGAGAGCAGGAAAAATGCGTGCCACTGCGACCGTTCCCGAAGAGACAATCCGAGATGCGCTGCTTGATGTCAGTGCGCTTCTGAGTGATGCTGTCGTGGCCGCAGACGCTACTGTTGCAGCGCCTTTGCACCCGCCGGTCTTTCGCTTGCCGCTATCGATGACGCCAAGGCCTCGTGACAAGGAGGTCCTTATTGAAGGGCGTACCCATGCCGAACCCATCCCTTCTGCCCCCAGCTATCATGTCCCCATCTTCTGCAGTCTCTGTCTATTTCCATATTTTGTGTTGTGCGTATCAAGGGCGGTCGGCCAGGCTTCACAATAACTATCTACTGCATGCAAAAGTGACACCATCACCACCAACTCATAGCAGACGCCTCAGCAGCCTGCAGAGCACTTGAGAAAGGCATTTTCTCTATCCCGTGCAGAAACAGATACGGTTTGGTGATATTCGCTTCGAAGTGTGTATGTGTCGGCAAGCACCTCGGCTGGCGCCCGGGGAATGGCGCTTCCACGGAGACACAAAGAGAAAGCTGAGTTGATCTCCGCTGGGTTGTTGGTCTGGGTCCGTAGTTGAATATCGCCGGCTCGTACGAGCAAGACAGTCCACCACGAAAGGAAGGGGAAGCAAGACATGCTTGTCTTCTTCATAAGGAAGGGCGGAGCAGAGGCAGAGGGCGGATGCGCCATGATCCCACAGATAGAAACACGCAGCTTAAGGCCACTGAGTCTAGTTGCAGCCAACTTGCTTAGCCAACAGAAGACTCCCCACAAGACGAATCTCAAGATAGCGCGTCCGAGGAAGTCGGAAAGCGAACAACAGCCCGACGCATATGACAACCTTTGGGGCACATGCTTGGAACATGAGGCGTATGAGTGGCGGGTGGTTGTGGAGGCGCACCCAACCGTGATTGATAGACGATGACGGCTAACCGTCAGCAATCCTCCCAACTATTCAACCGGTAGTAGATGCAGTATACATCAAAAGCGATATGGAAGAGAATTAGTAGCTAGGTATGCGGTGGTGTGCAGCGGGCAAGTGACTCCTTAGAGTGGTGCAATGAGGGCGCGTCCGAGACCGACTCGGTAGACGTGACACAGTCCGCGATGCTGCCTGGATAGGCGCAAACAGGTAGTGTGGTATCTTGCGCTTTACGATGCGTTCGCACTGAAGAAACAGGCGCACACTGCCGTGGCGCGAATGTTGGTTGCGAGGCCTGACTGCGGGATGGAGCTATGAGGTGAAGGCAGCGAGATGGGTGAAGGGGTCAGAAGGACCCAGGTGGCCCAAAATACCTCATCCTCGCCGTCTGCCCCTCATTATCGTTATCATCGTAGTCGCTGCTCTCTGGAGCGAAGGAAAGGAAGCGCCGGCCATGGGGCGATACCGTGCGTAACGGCCGAGGATAGAATGGATGGGGGAGGGCGGGGTGGAATGAGTGGTGTTGGAGAGAGCTGCAGAGCATCGGAGGCTCCCTGTTCTGGAAGCACGCCTGGTGGGTCGCGTCACGTGCATGCCAGACCAGACTCTCGCCCAACTGGGAAACCTAAACATGGCGGCGTACTTTAGAAGAAAACGTAGTCGTCGCAGTTGCCCATTACTCACTATTCTCTTAGCAACTCGTGATTCTATATCGAGAAGAAGCTGTATTTGTGATGACTATTTATTATCTACTGTGTTAGTAGCGTCTTTATAAGTAAGTTAGTTCTGGTTTCCCCATGTCATGAGTTGTTGGAGAACCAGAATGGTAATGACAGACGGATAAGCCTTTCGGCAGGTTTCATTCCCTGTTTTCTTTGTTTTCTTCTCAACATCCCTTCTACAGCCACACATGTGTACATGTGTACATGTGGCAACATGCTATTAACTAGTCCACATATTTCAAAAGCTCTTTAGATCATATTTGAATGCAGTTTCAGATAGATGAACATATCCTAGGTGGTGGGAGCATAGCTCGTGGACTTGGTTTATAGAATTTATGTATTTCCAATCTCTGCATGGCTAGCACGTGCATGAGGGTATGAACACTCAAACGATGTAGATGTTGTTAACCAGCTCCTTCAGAACAGTCCATTTTGCGTCGTTTTGCTTGTTTCGAAAAGGTCTTGCCTACGCCAATTTTGACATGGAGGCTAACCAAGACTTGCGGCCGTAATACAGCCGCAAACAAGGATGACTAGGCTCAAGGCTTTGGTGGCTTCTGGCCATAGACCAAGGAAACCTCCTGATAGGCATGGATGCTTCGATCGCGCAGGGCCTGGCGCATGAGGGCGAGGTAGACTTGAACTTCTTCCGGGGTCCATTTTAACAGAGTGGTGAGTAGGTAGATGCACCATCCTTCTATGCCTTGCTCCCAGTTGATACGATTATACAGCCCCAGCTCCTTAAAGCGCTTGTCGGCAGGCCAGCCGCCGATGGGTAGTTTCCAGCGGTGTTCGACGACATTGATGAAGCCAGCCCTCTCGATACCGGCCTTTGCTTCGTCGGCGGTGCGAAGCGATTTTCCGAACTTGTCACCGAGTTCAAGGGAGATCTTGCCCCACCTGTCAAATATAGAATCGGGCGTAACAGTACCGTCGTCGGATTTGGGAACGACGGACATTTCAAGTTGTTCAAACCAACCGCCGGGCTGGAGATGGCTAGCGTGGGCGTTAGCATAGCAACTGAGGAAGCAGCTCAGCACGCTTTTCTCTTTGGGCGACATACTCGAGTGCTTCTCTGTAAAAGGTGGGCCAGTCAGCAACACAGCCGAAGAGAGACCGTGCGTGGATGAGATCGAAACTCTCTTTGCGGAATAGCCATGGCTCGGTAAAATCGTCGACCTCGAATCGGAGGTTAGGAGGAATCATGGAAGGTTGGGTGGGGCTGAGGTCGGTTCCCAGGACCTAGATAGATGGATGGATTAAAGCAGAGTCGGCGCACTCTCTGAAAGGGCATACGGACCTCGCATGATGGATATCTGTCGGCGAAATCACTGTTGGCTGTGTGTCAGTCTGTGTAGCAGAGACGAGCAAAAGGCAAAAGACTGACATTGCCCAGATTCCTGGCAGGTTAGTTGGAAGCGGCTCGTCAGTTGGGTCGGTGATTGCATACCCGTGCCAGTACCCAGGTCCAAGACGCGCTAGATGGCAAGACAATGGTCAACATAGGGTTCAAGGGCTTGGGTTACCCATGGCCAAACATACCATGGGGTCCTTTTTCAAAGGAGCCATGAACAATTCGCCATCGAGAAGGAGGAGGCAGATATGGTGGCTGGACCGTCAATGCACGAACATGTGGACAGAGTAGGTGGTCGTGGATGCATACACAATGTCCAATTGCTCGGCCTGGGTTTCATCGTTGGGACCCCCTACAGCGACTTAGTAATGCAGCGGTGGGACGAGAAGACTGGCAGGGAGCGCACAGTATGCGCCTTCCTTGTAGGCGTGGTAGCGGCGGCCGTTGCGGTACTTGTAGTTGATGACGGCTGACTTGAGCGACGTTGTCTCACTTTGGAATGCACATGTTAGAGGCAAGGTGCTGGGTGCATTGGGCGAGAGAGTGGCCAGTCGCAGGGCCAGACTTACGATGCCGAGTCATCGCCAAAGGCTGAATCAGTTTCGTCCGAGTCCTAGGGGCAGATTAGAGGCAGGCTGAGGGGCGGGTGGCACCGGAACGGCACAGGCGCATGGGCTTACGAGTGCAATTTGGGCTCCAATGTCGGCCATGGCTGGCAGCGTCTTCACAGAGGGCGTGGTTGAGGGGGCTTGCAGGTAGTGAGAGTGAGGGTGAAGGAGAGGGCAGAGGCAGAGAGGCACAGCCAGGCCGCAAAGGCGATTCCCAACCCACCGTCACGGCACGGCACGCTGGCTCCGGTTGCGCCGCTTGGCGTATCCTACGATACACGCCTCGAGCAAGCAGAGCTCGACGTACTATCAACCCCAACGTATTCCCACGATGGAGCCAGCCAACACCAGCATCACGCACCAGCAACGCACGAGATCCACACGAACCACAGCCGTGCACTGTTCAGTTCCGTTCGGCAGCCGTTGCGATCCCCCTGCCAAATAGCGGAGCCCTCTGCCACCCCAAAGCCAATGCCGCCGCCAGCCTCGCATTCGGCTATCGCCTTTTGCCTTTGTGCCTCTGTTCTTGGGCTTCTGGTTGGTCATTGTGCGACGTAATCTACTCCGACCCTCGTTCCCGTCGTCATGGCCGGCGTGGACCACATTGAGCCTGGAACCACGCCGTAGCCACTCCAGACCAGAGGGAAAAGATGCCGCGGCCGCTGGTTCTCCCTCCCCTTTCATCCCATCTCTGCCATGTCCGTCCTCGACCACGCACCCGACACGGCGGTGCTGCTATCCGCGGGGCTGGCGGCCCTGGTCGCCTACCTCATCGGCACCCTGACGTACAACGTTTACCTGCACCCACTGGCCAAGTTCCCCGGCCCGCCTCTAGCTGGCGCTACCGTCTACTGGAAGGCCTACGTTGAATGCATCGCGAACCGCTCCTTTTGCCACTACCTGGCTGAGCTCCATGCCCAGTATGGTGAGATGATCTGCTTGACGCCTCTGGGAGCCCATCACTAACCTGCCCCCTTACCGTCTGCTACAGGCGACGTTGTTCGTGTCGGGCCCAACGAGGTAAGCAAACCTACCATAGAACATGCCGACAGCCGGCCACTCCTCGGCCTTATCGATCGGCATAGTACCGTACACTAGTGTCAGGAACCCAAGTGCTTACAAGCCTCTCACAGCTCCATTTTGCGAACCCACAGGCCTACCATGACATCTACAACAATAAAAATCGATGGGATAAGGAAGCCCATCTCTACCAGAGCTTCAACGAGGACAGATCCAGCTTCGGCTTTCTGACCTACGCCGAGGCCAAGGACCGCAAGCACGTGCTGAACCCTGCCTTCTCCCAAACTGCCATTCGAAGTGCAGAGGGCCTCTGTGTCGACAAAGCCAAGGCATTGTGCGCAGCTCTCGAGCGTCAAGCCAGCGCCAACAAGAGCACTGACCTCTTCTACGCCTTCCGCTGTATGAGTGTCGATGTCATTACTACTCTCTGTTTTGGCAACCCCATCAATGCCGTTGATACTCCAGATTTCAAGGCTCCCATTGTTGTGGCCTTGGATGCATCGACGCCGGTTTCTCTCTACTTCAAATATTCCGACTTGTTTAAGAACTTCATTTTAAAATGCCCTCCGGACCTGTCAAGGAAGCTCAGCCCATTGACCGCAGGCCTGATTGACCTTAACCAGGTGGGTCTTTCCTTAGTCTCCCTGATCTCTAGGTTCAGAAGATGATCCTTGGCATTTGATGCTAACAACCTCACAGCTACTCATGCAGCAGATCAATGAATTGACCAACGATCCGGAGAAGCTCAAACTTCTTCCCCACAATATGACAATCTTTCACCGTTTGATGGACCCTGAAGCTCATCGCGACAAAAAGACTCCATCGGCCGGGAGCTTGTATGAAGAAACTCAAGCCCTTATGTTTGGGGGCGTCGACACTGCCGGAAACACCCTCATGGTTGGATCTTTCCATCTGTTAAAGGAACCTGCAAAGCTGCAAAAGCTAAAGGCAGAACTCTCAGCGGCCTGGCCTTCTCTCCAGGGTGCCGAACCTAACCTGAAGAACTTGGAGGACTTGACCTACTTGAACGCCGTGATCAAGGAATCCCTAAGACTCTCATCGGGTGTCACTTCTGGTCTCTTGCGCGTGGTCCCTGCAAATGGGGCTACCATAACGGGACATGTTGTACCGCCGGGGGTATGTACACTCTCGACTTCAAGCCATGATATGCATTCTTACTGACTTTGCAACAGACCATTGTGTCGTGTGGTAGCACCTTTGTTCACTACAATGCAGACATATTTCCCGAGCCGGAGAAGTTCATTCCCGAGCGCTGGCTAGAAAATCCCGAGTTGGATAATTGGCTGGTCGCCTTCTCTCGCGGTCCGCGCATGTGCTTGGGCATCAAGTAGGTGAACCTTGAAACGCCATCTGAGGCAATGTCTCAAGGATAACACTAACAAACTCTAGCCTCGCATGGGCCGAACTCCGCCTGGCATTCGCCCACGTCTTCCGAAAATTCGACATGACTCCCTCAAAGCCACTGTAAGTCCATCATGTTCGATCCTTTGTGAACAAGTAATCCATATCTTTGCTTGATATACTGATCAAAGGTAGTCCCGATACACTGTTGTGGCGAGACGTCTTCCTGCCATATTACTATAGCGACCATCTTGAGGTGAATATGAAACCGGTACAAGCCTGAGTTCACGTCAAGGGCACAGCGACGAACGAGCGGATAAACAACTAGCTTTATGGCTGCTTAGACCAACGACGAAGAAAACATGACCATTGGCGAACCCTAAGAGAAAAGAACAACAGTTGAAAGAATACATTAGTCTATTTTCTAATAACACATCATTAACATAAGTATGTTTGCTATAACACTGGCACACTTCTACTTTCTTTTGGAGTAGGCTCCTCTTGCAACCGATCCCAAGCATCGTACCATCCTTTCATCTCCCACCTTCTCGCCCGTAACCACTGTTTTGTCTTCTCGTTATTGTAAATGTAGGGTTGGGTCCACCATTTCTCATGCACACTGTATACACCCTTTTCCATGTCGTTGTCGTTTGGACAGCGAAGATTCCATGTATATGCAAGTTCCCGCCAGGGCATTGGGCCATCCCATCGATGCACGAAGTTGATAAGGTTTTGTTCGGGGTACTTGGAGTCGAAGGAATTTGGCGTGTCGATGAGTGACTTGTAGTGCTCAAAGGCGTCGAGCGAAGGAGCGAGCATAAAGAAGCCAGCGTTCATGTATCCCGCCTTCTTCAACCCCGTACCGTGGCCTGGGGGAAAGTCGTGAGTCGAGTCCCAGACTTCCGAGTTGGACGCAAGTAAGTAGGTTGAAGGCAGCGTGCTGTCGTTGGATGGCTTTGTCGCAAGCAGCTGACCAGCTGGATCGTCGAACACGGGGTCGAGCGACTTGACCAGCATCGAGTCGCCGTCAAGCATAAGGATTCGATCGTATTGTGTCATCTCCCACGCCCGCATCTTGGTCATGACATCGTCCCACCGATGTTTTTCCGGCTGGAGCCATCCGTCATTCGGTGTGTGCAGAAACTCGACCGGGTACACAATGGCACCATCTTTCTTCAGGCGGTCGCGCCGCGACTGTGACACTTTTGGCGTCACCATGACAATGACATCGTGTTCGGTCCGTGTCTCCGGGTTGTGCACCAGTTGCCATACCAGAATGCGTACTGCGGTGAAATAGTTGTCCTTTTCCAGATTGTCTTCAGCCTCCGCTGTGCCCGAAAGGAATGTTAGGTATGCCAGCCGTTCCTTCTTGTCAGAAGTTTTGTTTGGTGCCAGTACGTATTCTGGTGGCTCGGGGATGACTGGTTTCTCTGGGGGAGCCTCAGCGCTCGTGGATCCAATAATCTTTGGTATGGGTATCCTCTCCAAGGCCTGGTGCATAGTGTGATTCTGCAAAGCGAGGAAGATGCATAATGAAACAAGAACAGTAGTAGCGAGTGTGATTCGGAGCCATCGTTGGTTGAGACAGTTATTCCATGACTTCATGGTGGCGAAGGATGCTGGAGCGGCAGCACAACCAGGTCAAATCCGCAGAGGAGATACCCTCTTACTTATTATGCATTTCTGGGATTTGGGCAACCCATGCTGAGATATACCATGGCCCATCTGGCTAGCCCTCACTGAGCTAAGGCGTAAGCCGTCACCAATTTCACCAACAATCAGCAGTCTTTGCCGCTTCATGCTTCGCTTCGGCGCGCGCTCCGAAACTAAGCCACTGCCAAAATACTTGGCGCTAAATCCCACACGGGATCGTAGGCAGTGATTCGTTGTTATACAGTAACCGTCTCTCCCCCTTGCAGATTCGATCAGCTACAAAGGCTTGTTGCGATGAGGCTCACCTCTCATCAGGTCAGATAGTACACGACATCAGTCCGCAGTAGGGCCTCTGCCCCAGTGATGATGACAGCCTCTCTCTTGAGTTTCTATTGGCTGTCCAGCGCCCTGCAGTGCGCCCCATGGTAATCTCTACGTAAATCACACGTACCGAAGCCTAGCGTGTGGGCAGACGAGAGCGTACAAATTTATCTCGGCGGCCACGCCTCGTACGCAGGTTCGTGAAGGGGCGGTAGCGAGTGGACACGTCGTGTAGGTAGGCCCTACGCAGGCTCCAATCAAAGACACAATTGGGCTGTTGTGCCTCCTTAGCAGGATGATGGGACAGAGAATGTTCATAAGCGCTAGCCTAAACAAGAGCCGCTATCTCACGTCGACGATCCTTCGAACCCTGAAGACTTCGCCAAGGCCTGGTATGAAATTGCTTGCGCCGCCACAGGATCCCATTGTGCGTCTGAAAACGATTCACCGGTGATTTGTACATATTCGTGTATACCCCTACCCCCCCTCCCCAGAGAGGCAACTCCGTACTCACAAAACTGTCGCTCATCATGTAAAACTTTAGCCGCGGCACCTTGTCTTTCGTTCCCTCTTGCTGCGCCTACCTTGGCGTTGCCAGTGACTGGATGGGAAAAATATTCAGAGGGGCAATTCCAAGTTCTAGACGCTTTTGGCTTCATTGAGCGTAGAATGGGTTAGATTCGTGCGCTAATAATACGACAATCCAGACCTATGTGGATACCTCTGTCCCTGAGGTTGATCCACTACCAGCGAGAACCAACTTTTGTTTTCAGAGCATGTCCTAGATACTTCGTAGCAGAAGGCAACCATGGAAATGCTGCGTATTTCTTTCTCTCGCGGATAGGATAGGAGCAGTTACCATCGGCAGTACTCTGAGTGGCCTGTGGTACCGGCTAAGTTGCCTGTCATCATTTACACGTGTGGTGGGTACGTCATTACTCGTGGAAAGCTTGACTATCAATTCGCCTCGACATTGCTCTCGTATTTGACCACCCGGCTTCATCTGGTGAACAACACAAGGCTATTTTCGCTTCCCCCAATTTGTACAGTCAGTCCAGCTTTGCCATAAAAACCACGATTCTTCTCACCACATAGGACGCTCGCACACGTGTTGGGACCTTCTTTGTTGGCTGCTTCAACACCCCACTGCGCCAAAAGCTTGCCGATCCCCTTCCCTTGGTAGTCAGGATGAACACCGCAAACATGCAGATCCCAGCATTCGCTACGATCGCCAGTCCAGTGCACTTCCGAAGCTGACACAGCTTCCTCGAGCCAGGAAGCTTGCGAAGGGTCAGCGGCACGATTCGGATAGATGAGACTAGTTGTTGCATGAAATGCACGAATACTCGGTGCGATCAGGTTTCCTGATGGGTTTCAGTGTACGAGTTTAATGGTGTTTACCTGGGCTGACTGTACGTGGATCTACTCGGCTCAACTCCCTTTGTCTCCCGCCTTCACCAAGTCTTCGCCAATCCGCAGCGCCAACTACAGTCTCTGCGCCCTTATCGTCCGTAGTGGTCACTACCAGGAACTGATGACGCCAATCCCAGAAACGCTCCCGCACGCCTCGAAGCAGGAAATAGTGTACATCCTCGGGATACTTCTCGCGATGAGGATGCATCAACTTGCCAATGATCTCATCGTCGAAAAATGCCTTGTACCACACAGCGCCTATTGAACTGATATCTGATAGTCGCGCCTCACGCAAAGTGTAGGTTGCAGTCCGCCGATCCTGGGACTGGGTCGCTTTTGCATGGGACGGTGAAACAGTGTCCATGGTGTCGCTCGGTATCCGTCATCTTCAGTCCTGAGGGGCATAGAATAAAGTCATCAGCAAACAGCCTGACCCATGTTAATCCGCAGCAGGGTTCATTGGATCGGCTCCGCGGAAACGGCAGTCAGTTCGGTGCAAGGGTGGCAACATTTAAAGGGCACCGAGTGACACACAATATCGGTCTTCAATCCATACACAGGTAGCGCTGGAGCGACTGAGTCGTTGACACGTGCATGTCTGCGGCACGGAGCGGGGCGTAAGTTGCATGAGTGGGCTAGGTGCACGCTTTCTGCTTACCTTTCGATGCCGAAGAACCCCCATGTCAGTCCAAACTTTATTCAAGAGACGTACTCATATACGGAGTACATGGAGCTCCGATCCCGTTGGCATTCGCAGCGGAGCAGAAGATTATATCTGGTATGTTATTCATTTCTTTTGAGTTTGTGTTAGAAGGATGCCGTTAGGCGTGCAATGTGCGTTCCAAATCCCTGCTCATTGTTGTTTACCCAACGGCCCAAGCGGGTGCCTAAATTTTTGGCAGCCGGCGCTATACTAAGCGATCCTTGCTTCTGTCCCAATCTGGATTCCGCCCCTTGAAGTCGGAATGACTTTTTCGGGGCCCAGAAAGGAATGACACGTGATTTGTTGTACATCCAGCTAGACACATAACATTGTATACGAGGACAGGTCATTTGCAGGATTTGGGTGAGGAAATTTAGTACAGTGGCTAGGTGCCCTCGAGAAATTTAACTCCGAGCTACCAGCACCAGATACACGCGTTCGAGTAATGAATTCGACCGCACCAATACCGCTCAGCGGAGTATACTTGATTGCAACTCTCGAAAGAGGTCATGGCTTTCTTTTCGCAAACGCAGTTCTTCCAGAGGACGCAACAATGCTAAATTTGCTTAGTAATACAAAAACACACAAGCGGTGCATGAAGAGAGAGAGAGAGCAGATTCTGGCCACCGGTAGTCTTGACCATGATTTGGAGTAACTTTGATATTCTCTACCAGTCAGTTTCCGACTAGAAATCTACTTAGGGCTTCCTTAGGTACGGTGAAGTCATGCTTTGCTGTACAGGACTGCTAGCGTCCAAGAAAGTGATAATGATTCTTGATACAAGCATAGAAGAACTAATATACTCTTCAAGAAGTGGATTTAGCTAAATGACGAAGATCTTTTGATCAGAGTGGGTTTAAATTATCAAGGCGTCTTACATACTGAGAGATTCCCTAGCTTCTGCGATCTGCCGCCATGCAATACATTTTGTAAGAAACGTATACCAGATGCTTAACGTCTTACTTAACAAAGCTTGGGTGAATTTGACTGCATCTAATCTCCTAAAAATAGCGGTAACAAACCAGTCGTCGTGTACATACTTCGTATGGCCTTCGAAAGTGTAATCGCTGTCGGAATACACTCATGTTGTGCTAGTTGCACTATCCAGAAAGATCCCAAACCCACAAATTGCAGTATGAGTGCATTGCATAATGTCGGAGTAGGGGACGTATTCAAAAGTTAACATCAGCCTTCAACAGACTTGGTCGCCCGTTAACAATTTTCCTATTACTTCCCCCTACTTTACCATTGAGATAACTGGTTCGGTACATTTTTTCCCCTCAGATTGTAGAAGTCAATCCCACTTTCATGCCTTTTTCCAGGGCACTCTTTCTTCCATCGTAGCAGGTCATGTTGCAAACTCAAGCATGGACGCCCAAAATCACGTAATAAATTTAGAGATGCGAGTGGCATGAAACAAGCTGTCCAAGGCCAGTTCAAGCTTCTTCAGGACCGCAAGCTGCAGTTTAGCGGCTGCAAGATGGGTGCTGATACGTCGCGATTGGACAGCTAGAAGGTGGAGCCATCCTTTATCCCGTGTGGTGTGTAGAATTTACCGACTATCTCAATTCATCCGGTCCCCATCGAAGATCCTGCGCCAGACCGTAATCAGCAGGTCTGCATGATCTGCATATAGTTCCAGCAGCTCAATAATTACGCCCTGCAGTCGCGTTATACTCTGTAGACTGTTGAAACCACAGCGCTGATTGATACTGTGGACTCCAAATCGGTGTGATGGTGCATGATTCACTTTCTCAATATGGCTGGAAGCCACACCGGTAGCCATCCAGGGCGCAACGTTGAAACAAGCTTTGGGGAGAGGACGATGCGCAATGAAGACAAGGCCAAGTTTGTGGCATAAAACATTCGAACGTCCATACCTTTAGCCGCAATGCAATGGATGGTGGGATGACAGTCTCCCCACTTACAGCTGCAACTAGTAAGCATTGCATTCTCAACCAAGCCAAGAGTTCAGAACATAGAACGAGCGGCATAAGCAATTTGGCAGAGACAATGCATACCAATGCCTACCGATAGTGTATTTTCGGCACAATGAAAAGTCGGGTTGCATGGCGTTTTTCGCGCCATATAAGCTTGGAAGCATATCTGGATCTACAAATTATACGATATTTCCTCTGCTTTTACATGACCTGAGATTAGCATGAGAGCCATGGATCACCACAAAGAAGCTCACTTCCAGGTGAACGACTATCCGACCCTTTCCCCAATAGGCGAGCCAGATACCTTGATTCTAGAAAGAGATGGCACGACAGCCGATGTGAACGACATGATCCGGATGGGGAAAAAACAAGTGACGCAGCGAAATTTTCGATCGGTCACCATACTAGGTTTTTGCATGGTCATCTTATCAACATGGGAGGCTATCTTGTCTACAGCCGTCTTCGCGTTGGGCAACGGAGGAACTGCTGGGCTCATCTGGGGATATTTCATCTGCATGATCGGTTTTGGTTTCGTAGTTGCTTCTTTGGCCGAGATGGCGTCCATGTAAGTAACCTATAGGCACAATATAGGTAGTAACTAACTTCCACAGGGCTCCAACTTCTGGCGGACAATATCACTGGGTGTCCGAGTTTGCCCCACCGAGTTGCCAACGCTTTCTCTCGTACATGGTTGGATGGCTTGGCGTGTTGGGTTGGCAGACCGCTGCAGCGACCGTATCATACTTGACTGGCAAGCAGATCCAGGCTCTCATTATTCTCTGGCGACCATCCTACGTACCGCAAGCATGGCAGGGCACATTGCTAATCTGGGCTGTCCTGTTTGTTTGTTTGGTCTTCAATACTCTGTTTTCGAAGAAGCTGCCATTTGTAGAGGGCGTTATTGTGTTACTCCACATCGCTGGATTTTTCGCAGTCATTATCCCTCTGTGGGTCATGGGCGACCGTGGTGATACTAGTCAGGTCTTTACCCTTTTCCAAGACAACATGGGGTGGGGAAGCGTTCCTCTGTCTACTATGGTCGGTCTTACTGGAGCGGCTAGCTGCTTCGTTGGGATCGAAGCCGGAGCACACATGGCTGAAGAGGTGCGCAACGCTGCCTATGTCATCCCCCGGGCGATGATGTGGACTTGGATTGGCAACGGATTGATGGGTTGGGTGATGGCTATAACCTTCTGCTTTTGTGTCGGTGATACAATGTCGGTTCTGTTGACTCCGCTTGGTTCACAGCAGGTCCAGGTCTTTCTCGATACTACAAGATCCGCAGCCGGTGCGACTGGTTTGACGTGCATTATGCTCGTGATTGGAATCTTCGCGTGTGTTGCTGTCATGGCCACAAACTCGCGTCAACTGTTTGCCTTCGCCCGCGACAACGGTGTCCCTTTCTCGAGAGTTTTCAGTCAAGTAAGTCAATTCACTGAGAGAATGCAGGGCATTCGCTAACACCTCCAGGTATCGCCAACGCTTGGAGTACCTCTTAATTCCATATACGTTACCATCACCTTTGTCTTGTTGTTATCTTTGATCAACCTCGGATCAAGTGTAGCATTCATGCAGGTGATTTCTCTGGGTGTGGCAGCAATGTATACGTCGTACTTGATCTCTATCAGCTGCGTCGTGCTGAAGAGAATACGCGGAGAGCCTTTGCTACCATCGAAGTTTAGTCTAGGCCGATTTGGACTGGTGATCAACATAATTGCGGTCTTGTTCTTGCTGTTTCTCTGGATCTTCGCCTTTTTTCCCTCCACAGCTCACCCGACGGTTAGTGACATGAACTGGGCTGCGCTTGGATATGGTGCGCTCATCTTGTTCGCATTGATATACTATGTTGTTCATGGTCGGCATGTGTATGTGGGGCCGGTTGAGTACACCCGCAAGGTTTAGTAAGGGATTGCAGCCAAATAAAGTAACTATACCATTGCAGTTGCATGATTTATCGAACAAAAGGGCAGAAAAAAAGCGAGATGAACACATCCAAATAGAACATGAGCGTATCTTGGACTAATTTGCTACTCATGGCGTACTTTTGAAGTAGCTATAGTTGTCCCAATCACTCAATATCTATTGTGTGGCTAGCTCCATTTCGATTTTCTAGTTGCAGCTCATCTCTTTTTCCCATCCCAAAAGTCATGCTTACTCAAGAACATATCATTCGACCAAATGCTGTCATGACCCACTTTACCAAGCAACGTCGACTCACCAATGTGCGACCCCTTGTTCACCCATTCATTCAATAAGTATCTGTGCCAGCTTCTTAGCCAGCGCGAGGTGCCGGGAGAAGTCTGGCTAGAGGTATGTGGCACAGTAGCTCGAGCAAGCAATGTTTACGATGACGTTGGTATCACTTTGCGTTGGGAATAGTTCAATCGCATTCCTGTAGCGTTCTGGAGTCTTTTATAAATAGATACTTAGTCGTATTGATCTTGACTGTTGATGCTACTTGAGCCGCTAAGGCTACCACCATACCAATAAACAGCAATACAGCGACTCCGTTCTCGCATCGGCCGTATACTCACCTTACACCTTGTCTGGCTCATGGCTAAATCAAGTGTTTTTTGCGATGAGCGTCAGAGTAATACCAACGTATGTCTTTTCGCGACGAGATTGGCTCCGCGCAGGGCCTGAGCCCGCTCATTGACGATTTCTGAGTGCATCATCACCTGGCAATCAGTTCCGCTGTAAGAAGTCGAGAAAAAGGCATGACTGAGATTTCAAATGTATATAGCGATGGCGTTATGCAAGATACTCATAGACCCCGTCGATAATCTAGTTAGGGGTCTTGGATCCATCTGTGTGCTTCACAGTGTGTTTGTGGCGAATACGCATCGTTAGGCTGCGTTACAGGAGTATACTCAATAATCACGCTAATCGAACAGTCATTGGCTTGCAGCCTCTAACGATGCAAAGGATCCCCTGGATAGACTTTTGGATTTCGCTGTCAGCCTTGCGGGACTCCCACACCTAACTCTTCAAGCCACCTAACATCGGTTATCCATAGCGGGGTAAATTTAGGCAGTCGTCCTGTTGTTTCTCATCCTTCAAGCTTCAAAACACGTTTTTTTTTTCGAAAATTTTTGATCGCTCACCACTCATAATGGCCTAAACTCCCAAAACTGAAGAAAACCATCTGAACTCGGCTGTGGTCATGTGTTCATATCAAAGTATCCATGAATGGCAAACAAGCCTGGTCCTTATCGAACCAAACGCGAACAAATCAGCCTCTCTCGAACTCAAACTCGTTGTCGTCGATTTAGTGGACTTGAATACGGGCGCCCTCATCAATCACGATACGATCATCACGTACGATGCGCTTTCGTACGCTTGGGGAACTGCTTTGCCCTCTATAGAGTGTATTTGCGACAGAACTCCGATACTCTTGCGAGACAATCTGGACTCAGCACTCAAGTACCTTCGACAGTCAGAAAACGAACGATATGTTTGGGTTGACTTTCTCTGCATCAACCAGAGCGATGTAGATGAGAAGGCAGTTCAAATACCTCGTATGAAAAACATATACTCCAAAGCCAGCACGGTGATTGTATGGCTCGGTGAGTCACTCAAGGTCGAGAATATAACACGGCTTTGCGAGAAGAATTGTGGACCCAACTTGGATTTCCTGGGCTGCTCGATTCACAAGGAACAACTTTGCAAATCGATAATGGAATACGCATGGTTCAAACGAACTTGGGTTCGACAAGAAGTGTGGGCTGCTGAAAGTCTGAAGGTCTCCTCTCCCTATTTCACTACGACCTGGGAGATTTTCACGAAGAAGCTGCTGGCTATGCATTCTCCAAGCCTTGCTCCTAACACCGAAGCTGTTGGTAACCTGCTTTCCCTCGATGAGCTTTACTCGTCTCGAAGAGTCGAGCTTCTGGCTTTGCTGAAGCAGGGTAAAGGCTTTCAAGCTTCAGTACCACATGACCATATCTTTTCCGTCCTTGGTATGATGTCCACGCCAAAACACAGCACGAAGGCATCAATTCCAGTTACTTATGACAAGACCTACCACGAGGTTTGCGGCGATGTCACGAGGTACATCATAAGAGAGTCTAAGAGTCTCAGTATACTAAAATCGTGCACTGTGCAGAGTGACAAAACTTACGTATTCGACTGGCCAGCGGTCAAATGGTCTTATTCCATCTCGGATTTGATGCGTCCTCAGCGTGGATCAAACGTAACCAGCGAATCTATCGAGCAGTTCGAAAAGGAGAACCCCATAGGGAAATTTGGTACTTCAGACTTATCGGGCAACACAGCATTTCGCCCTCTCCCTAGTCCGTTAGCTTCGAGAAGACTTCTTGTGCTGTATGGGAGGGCATGGGGTACAGTGATTGAACAATGTAACAATTCCGCGATGAGAAAAATGGATATACCAGCGTACTGGATAGATAATGGGACATCAGTAGAGCAAGGAGTGAGTGACAGACAGCATACAGAGTATCACTCCTACTTTTCACGACCGGTATTTTTTGGAAGAAGATTCAATGCAGACGATCCAGTCGACGATAATCGCGAAAAAGTTTCCAACTTTTTCATTTTCAAGCATGGCTTGATATCTGGTGTCTTTGGTGGTACAGTTCTAGAGCACGAAACCAGAGCGCAGTGGGATTGTACTGGTTGTATAAGAAAAGGAGATATTCTGGTCGAATTAGAGCCAGGCCCATCCAATTTGCTCCTTCGCAGATGTTCAGGGCTAGGCGATCTTTTCGAAGTTGTGGGATGGGGCAGTGAAATGTGGATTAATGCGGATTTCCGTTTTGAGGTTTTCCGCGGCCGCGCCCGCGATGGAGACGAAAATAGATACTATTTGGCTGAAGAGAGATTTAGTCCTGCAGTTAGATGGAAACTGCACACAAACCACGCTCCAGGATCAAGGCAGCAGTTTAAGATTCGATGAATGTTAGAGGAAGCGACATCCTGACGTCAAACGGCTCACGTTCGTGTGACTCTCTAAATGCAGCAAGGTGAAAGTTGGGGTTCTCGAATGAAATAGCCAGCATGCTGATTGATACGGGGGACAAGTAAGTGGTAGGACATTCTTATATTCCTGAACACCACCTTGATGCTAGAGCAACTCACCTCAGTTTTGGAGAGGCGCGTCCGTAGATGTGACAGACGTATGTAACCGTTGGTTCCTGTACACTGGCATTGGAGAGACATTTCCTTAGTGCTGTAGCTGTACTAATGTAGATATCGTAGCGTATAACACGAGTTCCAGTATTCATATAATGTACTGGCCACAAAGTACTTTTGAATACAACATCAATGAGACATCATTGATCCCTCCACAGATTCTGCACGAGGCTTTTTCTTCACGTAAGTGGCTGGGATCCTTCTAGGGTGGCCCTAGCTCTAGCAGTACCTTCTTCTCGCACGGACGGCAAAACTACTGTGGCGTTACGGTAGCGTTGTAGTGCCCCTTACTTCTAACTGAACTTTAGGTCTAAATTTTCAAAAAAACTTAATAGGTATTTGATCTAGCCCTTTCTATTCCTAAATAAATTTAGGGCCAACTTAAATGATTCGTATTAGAAATGTTGAGTTTTGGTGGTTGTCCGCTTGTTCTGGGGTATCCCGCTTTACCGTGTGTCCGAGAGACCTCCTCTCAACAGCCTAGATTCCAAAGGGAATGGATTTCTTCCGACTAACTAGTCTCTTTCTTATCTCCACATATTGGTCGCCCATCAAAGGCAGCTGTTCGGTAGAGCTCCTGCCTCTTTCGGCCTAGACCGAGTGGACGTGCGTGAACTAGACGCTACGCTTTGATGCTTGTAGGCTCAATCCAAAGCTTACTACGAAGTACGTACATTTCATCCTCTGTAGCGCATTCATGGTACAATGCAGCTACGCTAATATGTAATGTGTAAGTGAGATCAGAATTCAAAACGCTGCCTCGTTGTCTTGAAAACGGGCTGGTGTTGTCGGGAAACATCCGCATCGACCTACCGTGCACCTCTGATCCTTGCCCCTTTGGCAGCTCTGGCCAACAAGCTATAGCAGCAGCTTACTGTTGCCTTCCTGATCGAGCAGGTCGCCCATCACGAAGCCCGGTCCACACTAATGCACCTTGCACCTAGCAACTGTGGCGATTCGCTGTAACCATACGATTTCGCCTCATCGCACATGGGTTACGGAAATGGGGCTCGGAAAGGACCTGCAGCTACGACGTCTGCTCTATCAATGATGGCACGATGTGCAGCCCGCCCGCACAGGACAGAAGTGTATAAGTTGAGTTGATTGTCGCTCATCTTCCAGGCCGCCCTCGTCCGCAATTACTTCGCTTCTGCTCGTTCGAGATTGCAGATCGCGTCGAGTCGCAACAATGGCACGCCTTGTCAAGAGCATTGCGGGACTGTCCCTCACCTCAGCTGCTTTGGCCTCGCCCTTGTCGTCTTTCCATGCGCGTCAATACAATGCCACAAGCCCGTGTGCTCAAGTAGCTAGCTCGGTCGCAGCCCAGACAGCTGATGTGCCCACTGTCCCCGCACAGCTGGCCTATGATTGCATTACTTCAGTCCCATTCAACCAGTCTGCCGCCCTCACGCTCATCGATGACGTGGTACCCTACTTCCGATGGCAGAGCAACACTGTTTGGCTCAAGGATCCACCCAAAGAGTACGCGGAGAAAGTGCAACCTGGAGTCGACATCTGGGGAGAGCTTGAGGATATAAGGAAGAAAGTTGTCGCAAATGAGTATGGAAATGAATACGAGGTATGTTGTTAATATGCAAATCTACAACCCGGTAACTTATGCATATCATAGTTCGGTTTCGAGCTCTATCGTCTTCTGCAAACTACACACGACGGACATTTTGTCTACGTGCCCGATGTCATTGGAACTGTCTTCACCTTTGCGCGCCCCATTGCTCTCACTTCAGTTTCATCAGATGGCAAGGAACTACCCAAGGCCTACGTGTACGACGATGTCCTTGCCGAGTCTTTTGGTAACGCTACATTTAAAGCATCCCCCATCACAAAGATCAACGGCCAGGATGCAAAGGAGTACCTGGAGAACTGGGCCCAGTACGGCTCTCTCCAAGACCGAGATGCGCTCTACAACAATGTTTTCTACCAGCTTGCAGCTGTATCGCTAGGCCCGACTGGACCTGGTATGGGCACTTTTGCTGGTTCCGGAAGAGGCCGTTGGGTATGTGAATCTGCCTATATCAGACTTCTATTGGTTCGCTGACTCTTGAAGGTCTACCCTGGTGCCAAGACCACGCTTGACTTTGCCAATGGCACAAGTCATACCTACGAAAACTTCGCAAAGGTCTTGATCCCTTTCGACGGCATTACCGATGGTGAAAGCCTCTACAAACTTTGGTTTACTGGCAACCAACCCACCCAGACTGAGGATCCTGCCCCATCAAACTCAACCACGCCAAGCCCATCAGCATCCGCATCCCCGTCCGCCACATCGATTCCCGCTCCCGGTTACCCACCACCAGTTATTCGTGAAAGCCATAACTTGATTGGTGGCTACTTCCTAGAAGACGAATACTCTGATGTTGCTGTCCTATCCGTGCCTTCCTTTGTTGGTATCAATGCTCAGGAGGAGTTCCAAAACACCGCCGTTCACTTCCTCGCAGCCGCCAAGGCTGCCGGAAAGAAGAAACTCGTCATAGATGTACAGGCGAACGGAGGCGGCGCAAGTATTCCCTTTGGTACTCTATTACTTGCAGTCAGCTAACATAAACCCAAGACCATTTTACTCGGCTATGACCTCTATACATTACTCTTCCCCAACAAGATTGACCACGCAGCGGCCGACCAATTCCGCGCTTTCGAGTCTACAGATATAATCGGTCAGCAGTTCTCAAAAGCTTCTGAAGGTGTGACAAGAGAGCCAGTTACTTACGAACAGAATGAGACTCTGTATGATCTTCAGGGCAATGTCGTCTCTTCAGTTTTCAATTATCGCACGGATCTTAAACTTGATGAGACACCTTTCAGCAGCTGGAAAGAAAAGTTTGGACCCCGTCAGTCCAAGGGCGACAACGTAACAGAACTTTTTCGCTGGAACCTGGACGACCCGTTGATTCAACAAAATTCAGGTGGCATTTTTGTCCATGGCCATGGCCCTCTATCTAACTACACTCAACAACCATTCGCCGCTGAAGACATTGTTGTCGTCACTGACGGCTACTGTGCATCGACTTGCACCATCTTCTCTGAGCTTATGCGCCAACGTGCTGGCGTCAAATACATTTCGCTTGGCGGTCGCCCACGAGAAGGCATTACTCAGGCAGTGGGTGGCGTCAAGGGTACCAACAACTTCCCCTGGACCTATATCCAGGCACTTGCTCAATACACGGTCCTCAACACGACGTCTTCCGCTGAGGAGACAGCGCAGCTCAACACCACCGAACTGAATCAATACTGGTCTTCTGTTCCTTTTGATCGCCTCGCTATCGGATCTTCCATCAATGTCAACTTCCGTGACGGAATCCGTGACGGCGACGAGACCAACACACCGCTTCAATTTGTTTATGAGCCAGCCGATTGCCGTATACTGTACACCAAGCAAATGGCTGTTGATATCACAGCCATCTGGAAGGCAGTAGCGGACACGACTTGGGGTGGTAAGAGCCACTGCATTGCTGGTGATCTTGGCGGATACCCAACAAACAGCCTGGCGAAGCGCGAATTGAGCGCAAGAGAAGAGGCCCACAGCAAGAGAATGAAGCAGTGGCGGAGGGAACTCAAGTCGCAGGACTATCCCATGGACGTACGCACAGACATGCGTAAGGCGAAGATTATGGGTGATGGCATTATGTGGCCATAAAGCTCCCAAAACTAGGCCAACTTACGGCCATATGAATTTATTGTATAGAGTAATGAACCCCAGCCTCTTGGCTTTACATGTTGAAACCAACGTTCCATGATTGGTATGAAAGACATGTGTGTGTTTGTACTAGTGATATAGCGATTGATAGTAGGATGAGCTCAATCTGTCAGGCGACACAGCTCGTACATGTTGACCTGGGCCGCATTCCGACAGGCGACAACATGCTTCATGGTAGGCTTCTCATCAGACACCTCTCTTTTGTAATCCACCCAGCGGCGGTCGAAATTGTTTGTCCTCCCAACGACGATTTCGATGCTGCCGTCATGTTGCCGCACTACACGTATGTAGATACCAGCATGTGGTACGTCCTTATTGACGATCTCATGGGCGTTCTTCTGGAGTTCCAAGACATGAAACTCCGGACTGTTGAGCGTGTTGATCAGCCCGGCCTTTAGCGCGGCGGAGGAACTGGCCAGACGATTTAGCGACGTTGGTTGATATCTTGGCGAAGAAGCTTGGTTGGAGGACGCCTTGTGGGTGAATCTTACGAAGCTCCCACTTGCGGTCACCGAAGTGTACTGAGCTACAGCGCAGTATGGATACGGGAACGAAGGGAGTTTTTCCAAGCTGTTGACTGTGTATTACCACCCCAGTTGGATTTTCCTCTGGCAGCCGTACAATCTGGCCTTGTTCGCCTTTTGAAAAGTTCAAAGTCGCCTTTAGGGCTCTTGTAATATTGCTTGATCTTATAGCCGATCCCAGCTCGTGCAGAAGCTAGGTCCGGATCCACGGGCTGGCCATCACGGGGAGCCCATGGCGCAAGGTTGTCTGCCGTCCTCAGCCAGAAATCGGTCTCCCCGTTGAATGCGTCTTGCGGTCCCTTTGGAAATGCGTATTGGCTTGGTACGAAGGGCATCTTGAGCGCTCTCATATACATGCATATATATATAAATATATATAGAAGCAGTATAGTGAGTCGAGGTGGAGGGTAAGATTGAAAAGCTATCGTGGGCAAGCCCTTAAGTAAGGTGCAGCAGAAGGCCGTTTGCTCTCACTGCGCTATCAGGCAACCACCCAGCCATCTTTCACGCTATGTGCTTTGAATAATTTACTAAAAGTGAAGGCAGAAGCGAGCGGGAGCAAACGCGCTGAGACTGGAGCCTTCGTGTAGCTTCTGCCTCTCACCTTTACTACCTCCCACCTTCACCTCCCCCCCTCCCCCCC
>JAODYC010000003.1:385452-404616 GCA_026262405.1 Curvularia hawaiiensis
TTTTTTTTTCATTTTTTCTTTATAGTTTTGACGAGATTTCTGTTTTTTACAACAGGTAGAGGACAAGGAGGCAGGGGCTTAGGCGACGCGGGTATCTTGAATCTGACTTCGGAGGTAGAGAAACCATCTTAGGCTAGAGAATGAGTACATGGGCGAGAATAGCACTGCGTTACTTTACTATCACCAATGGCTATACTATATTCCTAAACGATAAACTATCCAATTTGATTGTTCTTGGGGCTATCCATTCGGAATGTCTTCGAATCATCACGTTCGAAACTGCTCTCTAGAGGGCCTCAGGCTACAGATGAAAGCTGATAGGAAAGTCCAGTAAATAGAACTAATTTGTGACAGCGTAAATAGAGGATGTCCTCCTCAGCAATGCTTAATATCGACCTTACCAATCTCGACGCGAGCCAATACTATCATATGGCGGGATCGGATTAGCTATCCTTAACGATTAGGTCGCTTTCTTGACATCAAGCTCGGCAAACCTTCTATTCTACCTCGCAGCACCGGTCAAGGATACTTTGGGGGTCACCGAGAAGGAGATTGCGGTCACGAGGACAATGTATTGGTAGACAGCATGCACTGCGTGTCCTCATCTCAACTATAGTACGACGATTCTGGGTACAGTATTGTCACGTGATACGTAATTTGTATGTGAGATCCACAAGGCAGCCTCCGGGCCACCAAGACTAAGGGCATGCATAGTATAAACTCAACTAATCCTTGGAATGAAGCGCTAGTGTTCGCCCGAGTTTTGCCCTGACATTCTTGCTTTTGCTCGTAAATCTCTCATGTTTAACAACAAAGCTATCTTTTTATTTTCGATTTCAAGTAGGCTGGGTAGGGACCTAGTATATACTTCGTTTACTCATAATAATTGGAAGTGCTGATCGCTGCAGGGGAACCAGAGGGGATAAACTAGAAATGAACATTTTCGTTTGCTGCTTCGCAATAGGTGCCTCGGCGATTCGGCAAGTGGCGTCATGGCTGGTGTGCTAATCCGCCTTAGGACAAAATTATTTGCCTTTCAGTCATCCGGGACCGGCGCAACCACAGACTCACAGGAATCATGTGTCGGGTCATTTTTAGTCTTTTTGGCAAATACGCCCTGATCCTTACCGTAGCCTGAGTCCTCGCGTACAAGTAAAAAACCCTGACCATCTGCCCGCCCGATTATTCCTAGGACAGTCCCCCCGACCCCGCCAGTATGGACGCCCACCCAAGCAAACCGCAGTCTGCGATACCAACACACATGATGAATGGAGGCTCGCCGCTCAGACTGACGACCGAAGCCCGCGACAAGAAGGAAAGAGAAAATCTCTTCAACGCCATTGAGACGTCCAACCGCGGCCGCCAGGTGGTAAATTTTGACGGGCCGACTAGTTACTTCCCCGCGAAGGCTGTCGCTGCGATCAATCATGGTAGCAGTGCGTATGACGGGCACGAAGCGAACAATGGACACGGGGAGCACCAGTCCGAGGACGAGGGTGCCGTCGTCCAAACACCTCTAGCGACAAGCCGCGCGCACAGCCCATACACGCAACACCCCACCATCGACTTTGACGGGCTCAGCTGGCCAAGCAAAGGCACACGGCAGAGGAAGGAGGCGACCGAGGAAGAAAAGGCGGAGAATCTGAAGAAGCTGTCTGGCGCTGTCCGGACCATGCTGGAATGCCTGGGCGAGGATCCCGATCGCGAGGGCCTCCTGGATACGCCCGAGCGGTATGCGAAGGCGCTGCTCTTCTTTACCAAGGGCTACGAGGAGAACCTGCGGGACATTGTCAACGGGGCGGTATTTCACGAGGACCACGACGAGCTCGTCATTGTGAGGGATATTGAGATCTTTTCGCTTTGCGAACACCACTTGGTTCCCTTTACTGGCAAGGTAATAGACAAGATGGATTAGATTGTGGATCTTAACTGACTTTGCGCGCGCACCAGATGCACATTGGCTATATTCCCAATCGCCGAGTCATTGGCCTCTCGAAGCTGGCCCGTATCGCCGAAATGTTCGCCCGCCGTTTCCAAGTCCAAGAGCGGCTCACAAAGCAAGTGGCGTTGGCGCTCTCCGAGATGCTACAACCACAGGGTGTTGCAGTTGTAGTGGAGTCGAGCCATCTGTGCATGGTTATGCGTGGGGTGCAGAAGACGGGGGCTACAACGACGACGAGCTGTATGCTTGGTTGTATGCGCTCGCGGGAAAAGACTCGCCAAGAATTCTTGAATCTCATCAACAGGAGGTAGAGACAAAGACAAAAGGAGTTTGCAGCATTGGCGTTACAATCTGGGTTCGGCGTTTCGGGGGGACGAGGAGTTCATCACTCTCGTTGGGTGGGCGTATTGCATAGCATGATTCAGTTTTGACGCAGGCATCAAGTTGTCGTCCTGCTACCTTGTATGGAAAATCAGGTCGTCATCTGCGACCATGGTGCCTTTGATAATGAAAATGGCAGGTCTTCGGATGCATCCATCGTGGACTCGGAAGAGGTTGCATATCCGTTCATGGCCGAAGTATTAAAAGAGGGAGTTCCCGCCGGACTCTTTTAGGACCGCACGATGATGCATCGTAGTTATTCTTCCAAAACACATGCTCGATAGGCTTCACTTGCTGGTTGACTACGTGGGGCACTGTCAAACGCGAAGGGCTCCATCATAAGGGATCGCTATGGAGGGCTAATCGTAACTTGGCAGCGAAAGAGCCCGACTAAAGGCAGCGAAGTGTCGTTCCATGCAACAACATACCCAGATGATTTAGCATTTTGGCAGAGTGGAGTGCATCCCTTGCCTGTTGCTACAACACGTGCCTTGCAACAGCTACCGCAAGCTTACATGCTGAGAGCTTGTACAAGTATGCGAGCTTACTAGTAGAACACAAGATGAGAGAGAGAGAGTATAGCGTGAGCTTACTGAATCACTAAGAGAGACCTAGCAGCTACCTCCATCCATTAGACACCAAGCTGAGTTACCGCGCTTTGCGTCTAGCGTAATCCCAAGTATGATGAAAAGAAGTACATCTCACATGCTGAGGTTGATTTGTTCGACTCTTATACCCGATACTTTACCTCCTATAGCGCTTTTCAGCAGCATGTTCCTTGCATTACTCAGCCCTAGTTCAAAACCCAAGAAAACCCAGCAATTCAGTCTACCTGTGAAACCTAGGAGGTTCTCAGGCAAAACAAGTATATATCTTCCTACTCTGTACTCTCTTTCTCTTAATACGTCAAATTTTTTCTCTCGGCGAGGTTTCTGTTTTTGGCTAGTAGTGCTCGGAATGAAGACAGGGATAGAAACGACACGGGTATCTCAGGATTGACTTGGGTAGCATACACGACCTAGCTTCAAGGGGACTCCCGCAGCCCAGACTGGAGAACAAGGAGACATCTAGAATGATGTTGCATTGGAAACAACGGTGCACTCCACTTAAGATAAGGTGTCCTGTTCGTGTTTGCACTTACGAAATGCTGAGAGTCAACCTTTGAGGGAGGTAGGATATTTTTGACCCATGCTCTTCTGCCTTACTTGCATATCAACGCTTCTCGGCTGGGCAGGGCAACCTCCGTTCAATTGGTTTTTTCTTCTTCCTCGTCTCTCTTTGGTGCTTTTTTTTCGATAGTTTTGCCATTCTCTACTAGTAACCACGCTCGGTTACAGGCGCTCGTGGATACAGGTCGACTCTTCCGTCACACGAGATACATGTCGCGAGATGTTTGGTGCGGTATTTATCTGCCCGAGCAGCACGGCATTGATCGGTGACGGGCTGTATATCATGCGAGTCTGTAACCAGTCTCGTTGTATAGAATATGGGGTGAAGACGAAAGAGGTCATTGCGCAGGCGACTTCAGCGTCGATTCTCATCGGTGGACGCCGTGATACTGTGATGGAGCGGTATGGTTGGCCAGCGAACACTGTATGTCATGGTCATGAGCACTTCGTGCGAGGCGTTGCGCCAGCCACGGGCCTCTACTGCAGCTTAGATGGCTGTGGGCGTGATTGGATTACATGATGTCGGTGTTGGATGCAAGGTCCATCAGATCCAGTGCATGATGCACAACGGGTCGTGTTCCGACTTCCGTCGAGAGTGGAGGTGCGGAGTCGAAGGATGAGTTGGCGAGGGGTAGGTCGTGAAGAAGAGCATCCGAGTGGCCGTTCAAGTAGCAGCCCCCACGCCAACCATGAAGGCGTCTTTTGTGCGAGCGTTTTTTCTTTCTTTTCACCGTTTCCTGAAACACGTGCTGCATAGAGGGCGGGTCCAGATTGTGTGGCGAAGAAGGGCAGCCGGACGGCAGACGATGTTGATATGGCTACCGTGGTGGTGAAGTCGGGCCTACTCCGAGTGAAAACCCATAACCATGTCAACACACTTGGTCCCGCGCTGCAGAGAGTCGTGATATCGCCTTGAGGCACGCGGCCGGCACCCTGAGCGCCATATGCATCGCTTGTGGCTGAGGCTGGAGGCGCACAGACGATGGCGAGATGGTGTCTGCGGGGTAGGCGTCGTGGTGGTTACACAGAAGCGGGCGTCCGAGGCTGGCTGGCTGACTCCCAGGCTGAATTATGTATCGGCGCCCATGGTGGTTCTCAGTCTTTGGGTCAGAAGTGGGGAAGAGCTGGATGCGGAGCGGACGCTAGCAGTAGCAGTTGTGATGGCATATCGGGATGCTGAGTCAAGCAAGATAGGGTAGCAGAGGGAGTGGAGACTTCTCAACTCGCACCCGATACAGACTGCCCGATGCACCACCAACGCCGTACCACCCCAAGACGACACACAACGCCTGGTCTCTGGACGGTTCATGATACTCATGGTCACCCTCGGGCTCGAACACTCGGACCCAGCTCTTCTACTCGTCGACATCACCTAGCCGCCGGCCATCGCCAACACGGTGCGCCGTCATCGGTATGGCGCGCGCCGGGCATGGAAATTTCTCCGGTCATCGCTCGTCGAGTCACCATGGCTAGCCCTCTCCACCTCGGCCTCCACTTATACTTTGACTTATCTTCTTGGACGCTCACATAAAACGTGGATGCTTCCTGCTACCCTACTCTCTACCCAGCGCCGTTGACGCCTGTCCTGTGCACACCCCTACTCAGCTACTCCTAAGCCCGGGCCGCCCCCACGCACATCCCAGGTCGACGTCAGCGACCACTTCCGCCTTACGCGCTGCGCTTGTTCATGCGCCCAGTCTTCCAGATTCCAGCAAGCGTCCCACGCTGTCCAGGAGCCTGCTAGCCAATTGTCACGAGCCAGCCTGCATTGCTCCCCACGCCGCCTGCATTTCTTACCCCAGACTCCCCATCTTACCACCTTCACATCACCGTGGCCTCGTACACTGACGTCTCGGTGTCGCATACAGCGGCTTTGGTGGCTCTCCTATAATCGTGTCACGCTCACACACTTGACATCGGTGTCTCAACGGCACTCCTCGCTCTTATCTTCCCCGTACTTGGCCCAGACCTGTGGGATGAATTTCGGCTTCAAAAACGACACTTCGCACTGGCCTGTAGGACAAGAACACATCAACCGATAGGCTGGCCAGATCCCCCGCATTTCCGATTCTTGTCTCTGATAGCGTCGGAACAATCGATAAGCTTGCTTTTTTTTTCTTCCTGCTGTTCCTGAAGGCCTACCAAGTTTTGCTAGTAGGCCCTTTTGAGCATAGAACTTACCGAATCGGAACCGAGCCCTGCAGGTGGCAGCCTACGCCCACGCGATCGATCACTAGCAAGAGGGTCCTGTCCGCCGTGGTCGTGCGTAATGGACTCCTCTTTGATTTTGCTGAGTGCGAACATCCGGATTCTGGTAAGTTACTTCTCCATTTGTCACGCTCCTTTGATGTACAGCAAGGAAGAAAAGAAAAGAAAATTCTGCCATGTACATCAGGGGCGGCCTTAGTGGCGGGTCCCGCATGCACGACATCACGCAGGGTGGATGTCTTATAGTCCGCCTGCTACGCGAGCTCTCCCTCTCAAGTCAGCCCCAACTAACATGATTGCTCTCAAGGATACGCAACTCGCTTTGATACATATCCCACTGCGTTTGTACCGCACCTTTCTCCAATCCATCCTCCAGCTAGTATTACCCAACGCTACACGCGACCGCTTTGAGAATGGCTCCGGTGCTGTACAGCCTCTCAACGGGTGGCCTTGCGAGCATCCATTCGTTAACATTTCCATCACCCCAATCGAGTGTTCTATAGTATGTTCAAGGGCGCTTGCCAACGAACTCTTTGTACCTGTTCTCGCCTTACTGGACGCTGAATCGAGGGAATCTGTAAATATTACGACTGAAGACTTTGTCGTTATGCAGGTTGACGGCGAAGGACTGGATGCTGGCCAGCGTGTTCTGGAACTGACGAGCCCTCTTGCACTTGCTGGCATGTAAGTGTTTTCTCTTGTGGGATATGGCGCACGGCTGACACCACACCAGACCCATCTTCTTTATCACAACATATTTTTCCGATTACATTCTTGTACCACTTCGCCACCGCTCAGAAGTAGTACAAGCGTTGGAAGAGCGAGGGTTCCAGTTTGAACAAGATACCTCGTCCTACGTGAACTCTTTCCAACTTGGTCGCAAACATTCCGCCGCGTCTCTGGAAGTGCAACCTCCCAAGTCTCCACCCCCTACAACCATCTCCGAACTCCAAATCAGGACTTTTGCCACCCTGAAACGTCGAAACATTGTGCCCACGGTAGACTCCAGCATTCGCCTCGTCCAATGCGCAGGCCGCCGAGATGGCAACAACGACATGCACCAAGCGCGCAACCGGAACAGTAGGACCTCTGTTGCCGACGACGCCCTTCACCTGGGTCTGGTAAAATGCCTCATTACACAACCGTATCCCAAATTTTTATCCCTCACGCTAACCGACACTGAATCTGCCGCTCTCCTCTTCGACCACACACTGCTTCCCCATTTCCCACAAGATACGCTGTTGGGATCGAGAGACGAGTTCCTTACCCCTATCACGCTTGACCTAAGGGATCTGCCTGTGGAGAGTACGGGTATCGTGTGCGGCGTAGCAGGCCGTCTGGTAGGCGAGACGACAAGCCCGTTGCAGGACCCGGTCGAAATGAGCTATCTGAGTACAGCGAGAGCAGGCACAGTCATGGTTGCAGAAGAAGAGCTGGACCGCGCTCTAGGTGCTTTGCGGGGTGCGGAGAATGGTGTTCTGGATGCGGGTAAATGATGGCATGTCAGACAAAGAGATGCCAAAAACGGGTTAGTGATTTAGGCGTCATTGCATCGAAACAGGCGGTTGCATGCGGATTTGTACAATTTGCTGAACCATAAAATTATCATTATCCTCGTTCATATGAATGGTCGATAATTTGGGAATCGACATGGTGATTTGGATTGACTCTGTCTTACATCTCTCTTCTCTCTAAAACGGGTATTGATCAACAATCTATTTACTCCTTAACACGCATTAGCTGTGCAGGATCTCTCGGTAGGGTCTAGTCGTACATTGGCATGTCCTTCGTGGGGCCGCGTCAAAATCCCATGCCTGGAATTAACGCGAACCCTCGTTAACCCCGGCCGTGCCGTGCATGACACTAGCCTCGAAATGCATTTCCACAACAAACAGAACATCCATACCAACCCAATTCTTATCCCGCCCAGCACCGCAGTGGGGACCTGAATGAAGAAAGCACAGCGCGTCACTCACCATGACGCGATCTCATTCTTCGTACACGGCAAGCCCGACGCGCTTCCAGTCCCCACAACGCAGCCCGTCGCGTCCCCCCTCACAAGATGGATCACAGTACGAGATGGACCTCGATGCTTTGGGCCTCAACTCGACATTCGAATCGACGGAGCTCGAGCACAGCCACCAGCCTCCCGTTGACCGTGTAGACACGAGCGAAATTGAGGGTCCAGAGGACTTTACTATGAATATGACCTACTGGATGACGGCCGATTTACCCCTGGCGCAGATCAAGTCACGGAAAGAGGCCAAAACCAAACGACCAACGGTGCGAATGGATGCGATACTAGACGGCAGTGAGGGGCGACAGGCGACAGAGGTGGGCGAGCCGGTAGTTGTGGTAGAAGAGCCCAGGCAGCGATCAGACGAACGATCTCGTACCGCGTCGCCTACAAGGCGTGCGAACGCGACTTCGGAAGAGCGCCGGCACAGTGCGGCAGTCTCAGAACGGTCCATGGAGAACGAGGAGAAAGTTCGCAGCTTTCTTAGCAATCTGCCAGACACTGAAATGGATGGCGCGCTCACCGGGACGCCCCTACATGGGCCTCGGCGTAGTTTTCTGCAGGTACCCAGGTCTTCACCACCAAAGGCGCGATCACTGCAGCCGACAGTGGAGGACTACGACACTCCACGAAAGCCGACCCAAGAGACTGTCATACGCCATACTTCGGCAATTATCGATACGAACGAACAGGACGTGGCACGCAATAAGATTGCAGAGCTGCAACATCAGCTTGAACAGCAAGAGTCGACCTCGAGGTCGCGCATCACAGAACTCGAGACCATCTTATCATATACCCGCTCCGAGCTCGAAAACACCCGCGCTGAGAACTACAAACACAAGGAAAAAGTGTCAAACCTGGAGAAGAGTCTGGAGCAACAAAGTGTTGATCATGACGCAGCACGTGCAGCAGCGAATACACAGTTGAAATCGAAGGAAGATGCACTACAGGCTAAGCTGGACAAGTCCACTGAAGAAATGAAACTCCAGAACCTTGGCAAGCTAGAGACGATGCTTGAGGACTTTGAGCGCCAGCGAAAACATCTTGAAGAGACGAACCGAAAGCTCGCTGAAGAGGTGAAAACCAAAGACCGCAGTCTAGAGCAAGCCCAAACGGAGTTGTCGGAGGTTAAACTTTCACATGAGCGAGAGCTGCAAGACCTGAGAAATCTAGAGGCACAACAACCCGGGAAGACGGATGATACTGCTGAGAAGAAGCGCTTGTTGCTAGCCGAGCAGCTGTCCTCTGTCCAGGCTCGAGCCAATGCTCTCCAGTCCAATCTCGAGAAAGCCACAGCCGAAGCCAAGTCAGCACGTGAAGAGGTACAGGAAAAGAACCAGACATGGGGTGCAACCGAAGTAACAATTCAGGAACAGAGGAAACGCATCGCCAAGCTTGAACAGGACCTTCAAAAAGCACAATTTGAAAACCAGTGCGCGCAAGCCGAGGCTGCTGCTAAGCAACAGCTCTTCCAGACAAACATCGAGCTCAACGCTCGTCTTCGTGCGTTGCAGTCTGAGCTTGAAAATGTGCGGGGAGGATCTGGGCAAGATCAACACACTGAAATCGGCGAACTCGAGACTCGCTTCAGCTCCCTTCAGCTCGAACTGGATTCAGTCCGTGCAGAGAGTGCTGCGAAGGACCAGAAAATCCGACACGCTGCCTCTCTAGAGGCAGAGCTTCAGACTCTCCGTGCGCAGATTGGAGTCTCCAACCACGACCAGGCTGGCAGTAATGGACAGCCTCACCAGACTACTGAGCTAGAACCCCGCATACGATCTCTGCAATTGCAGCTGCAATCTGCGCAGTCTGAGCTTGCTGCAAAAGACCAGGAAATATCGCGCTATATTGAGTCGCAAGAGCAGGCCGAACATCAGATCAACTCATACAAGGGCCGGCTGCAGAGCCTGGAAGCCGGTAATGCTAGTCTTCGTCAACAACTAGCGGAAGCACATCGTGACAGCGCCCAAGCTAGGGCCGATGCTGAACGATTTGAACGAGATCTGGAGGATGCCAATGATCTCCTAAAAGACGCCCGAGCTGAGGCAGATCGCCGTGTCAATGACGTTGACCGGAAGCTCAACAAGATGAAGGAACTGAAGGCCGAAGCCGAGACCAAGTTCAAAGAATTACGAGCGCAACATGAAGAAATGATTGAAGAACACGAAGTCACGATGGAAGATGTCCGCGACAAGGCCGAGGACGCCGTACGCAAAGCCGGCACCCTACTAGAGCAGGAGCGCAGCGAAAAGAGGCGCGTAACGAGAGATTTGAAGCGGCTCAAAGAAGAGGTCGAAACGCTACGCAACACAGCCGCCAGAAAGGTCATGACCGACGACGATGCCGACTCAACTGTAGACGACGACACAACGACCGCTACGAATGCTCAGGCCACGGAAAAGGCCAGTCTCCGCAGCATCATCCGCACCCAAGTCTCCGAGATCAAGAGCCTGAAATCGGAGCTCTCTGCTCTTCGCAAGGAAATGAAAATGCCGAAATCTACGCGCTCCGACTCCACTGTTATTACACTGGAATCCACTATCGCGGCCCTCCGCACAGAAAACGCGTCTCTGCAGAACCTACTGGCAACCAAGGAGGCAGACTACGAGGCTGTTAACAAGGCCATGGACGAGAAACTCGCGGTGCTGCTCAGCAAGCTGATGAAGGAGAAGGCCAAGACGGTGGTGGGGAAGCGCGATGGGCAGTGGAGTGAGAGCGTGAAGGAGCTAGAGAGTGAGAGGGAGGTGCTGGGTAAGGTGGTGATGAGGCAGTGGGGAAGGGAAGAGGTGGGCGTGGATAAGGAGAAGGAGACCAAGGATGGGAAGCAGGAGTATCGGTACAAGTATGTCAAGAGGTGATGATGGGTTGGTTAAGCAAAAGTACAGGAGTCTGGGATGGATTATTTTAATGGATGACGCTGCATCGGACGGAGACCTTGCTTGGATACTGCAATCTTGGAACAAGGGCTCGGTCACTTTACATTTCTGCCATTTTGTTAATCGAGTGTTATCCGTATACCCCAATTTGACTGGATTTGATTGAGTCTAGTTGAATCTGATTTTGTTTCCCACAACATCGTTCCCATTCTATGCTATTCTTTCTTTTCCTTTGCCAAATACGAAAACCAATCAATCAAAGCAGCCCTTTCCGCGCCAGCGCCACCTTCTTCGCGAATTCGCCCTCGCTCCATCCCCCCTTGGATCCACACACAGCAATGCCGTCACCCAGTTCGACTTTGTCCTCGACAGTGTCCCACGCGCAAGGGCAGTGATGCGGGAAGTGGACGCAAGAAAGGGTGCCAGGGCAGAGATAATGCGTGCATTGTGCTGTTGATACGTTAGCAATCTTCCCAAGGAAATCGAGAGAGATATGCTGTGAGGTATTGTGTATAGTTGGTTACGTACCGTTTTCATACTGCGCCTGGTACCAACTACTATCGCTCCGTACGTTCTGCGCCTCGCCGCGCTGGTGGTGCCCGCCACCATTGTGGTTGGATCCGCCACCGCCGAACATTTGGTCGAAGAAGCCGAATTGTGCGGTTATGGGCCAGGCGAGGGTTGCGAGGAGGAGGAGGAAGGTGGTGAGTCGTGGCATCTTTGGTTTTCGGTGTTTTTTATATATCGTGGGCAGGAAGGGTACGTAGGGGATGCAACGGAGACTTGGGGAATCGGTGGGAGTATTGCACCGGGTGCACGGGAGCGGTACGGTTCGCACGTGGGAAAGTGGATGATGTGGAAGTTTGATACTGTAGGCTTGTGGAATACCGTACATCCAGGTACGTAGCGTAGTTACCAAGCTGGAGCTTGATGATTGGCTGATGCTGGACCGGGGTTGCTCGAAGTCTTGGCGCGAGCTTCGGGGGTCCGCAAGAAAAAATCGCCGACTAGACTTGGTCGATAATTTCGATGAGCTACCAGCTACCGTTCTCTCTTTCGCCAGCACGACGTTAATCCACCGCGAACACTACGCCTCTCTCCCTCCGATTGTAATCGCGAACTCGTGTTCTTTCCATCTACCGCAGCGTACGCCCTCCCAAGCTATATTCCGGCCTCGCGCGCCAACACCACAGAACTAACGCACCGCAGCATGCATCTCATGTACATCCCCGACCCGGCGAACCCGTCCAAGCGCATCTACACGCTGAAGAAAGTGATTGATGGCGAGGTCAGCAAGAGCGCGCACCCGGCGCGCTTTTCGCCAGACGACAAGTACAGCCGACACCGCGTCACCATCAAGAAGCGCTACGGCTTGCTTCTTACGCAGCAGAGTATGTGGGCTCAATTCTTCCATAAAAGCATGGGGGTGATGAAGGATTCGTATTGTGAGGACTGGTGCTAACGTGTATTTGTAGAGAACAAGGTTGCGGAGAAGGTCTGAGCGAAGAGAGTGAGATGGAACACGCATACCTACCTCCGTGAAGGATTTGCCGAGGGACGAAGAGGCGGATGAGATGCAGGGCGTTCAACAGGCGTATAAGGTACAGGGCCAAAAAGATTTCAGGGCAGAGGTATAATGTACGCTGTTACCTTTTGGGCAGATGGCTTATGCAATTTTTTTCTGTGCAGCATTGTGCAGCGCGCTTTGGAGCGTTGCTATGGTTTATGCAACCGGTATATGCGCCATGGGACGAAAGAAGTGATGTGTTTGAATCGAGAGTTGTGCTCACGCAGTCCGTTAGGCATATATCTCTCCGCCAAATGACTTGATTCTTGTGAATGAATGCGACTTCCATATGTACCAGAAGTACATTGCCCTGAGTCTCTGCTCATCAATCGACCAGTTCCAAGTTCGTTCGATTAAACAACGCGAAATATGACAGGCACAAGCAAGATACAAAACACGATGCGACAAAAATGAATGGGATATACTACAAAATCAAAAAAAAAGAAGGAAAGGAAACGAACACTAATAAGCAAGGTATGAAACGCCCTAGAAACACCATACAGCCCGCATCATGTCCAACATCGCTTTTTCATTCACCGTCATGTGCGTCTCACTCATAGGGTAGAATCAATGGCCCAGTCCAATCCTACGCAGCACTCCGCACAAATCATTCCGACACAGCAAAGCCACCAAACTACGACCAAAATTCCTCTGAAAGAGACATACACAGAGAGAGAGAAGAATTCTTCACAGCGTACACCTCCTCCTCACCTGCTTCTCGATATTCAACCTCTCCACCACCTCCTCGACATTAACAAACTGCTCATAGTACCTCAGCGAGTGTGGGTTCAGCAGCGTACCACTGGGCTTAATTTTCTTGCCCGACACAATCTGCTTAACAGGGAGTTCGACTTTTTTGAGATTGACAGTGGTCTAGGCGAGTTGTCATCAAGTTAGTACTCTTCACACCCACGTTACATTAGCTGAAAGGGGGGTGGGGAAGGGGGAGGAAGAAGGGGGGGTGTTTGGCCGAACACACACCCAACACTATCCAAAAGCAAAATAAGGAAAAAAGAAGAAGAAGAACGTACCGGAATCTCCCACGTCTGAAACACAAACCTAGGAACATGCCTCCGACTCCTCTCCTCTGCAATCTTACTCTTGACACGTTCCACCAGCGCCTCTCGGAACTCGTGTCCCGGGTTCATTTTCAAAAACAACAGTACGCTCTCGTCGGCATCCTGTGGCCGCCGCTGGCCCACGACGATGCTATCTGCGACCTCCTCTGGGAAGTGCGCTTCGATGACGCTATAGATGTCTGCGGACCCGAAGCGCACGCCAGACGGGTTTAGGACGCCGTCTGCGCGGCCGAGGAAGAAGATTTGGCCCGTGAGCGGATGCAGCTGGATGAAGTCGCCGTGGGTCCAGACGTGCGGGAAGCGACTGTAGTAGGCGGCTTTGTACTTGGAGCTGCGGGCATCGTCGCCCCAGAAGGAGACGGGTTGGTTGGGGAAAGAAGCCGTGGCTACGAGCTCGCCTGCCACTCCGTCCGGGACGGGTGTCCCTGGTTGGCCGCTCTCGATTAACGAGTCGTAGACTTGGATTTTGGTGCCGAGACAAGGGCCCTGACACCCGCCTGTGTAGACGGGCTCGAGCGGGTTCTCCATGCCGAAGCGGCCGGCGATGTCGGTGCCGCCGGAGATGTTGCGCAGGTGGACGGAAGGCGGGAAGGCATGGTCGTAGAACCATGTGAATTGCGCGTCAGAAAGAACCATGCCTGTCGTGCCCACGCTTTTGAGGTGGGAGAGGTCAAAGAGATTGCGTGGTTGGATGTCTCGTTTTTGCAGCTCGTGCAGGAAGCGGGGAGAGGTGCCAAAGTCGGTGACGCGTTGGGATTGGAGGATGGAGAGGAAGGCTTGCGGTGTGGGTTGGAAGGGAGACCCGTCGTAGAGAATGCTGCGGCATCCAAAGAGGCAGATTTGCACAGAGACGAGGTACATGATCCAACCTGTCTGTTTTGTTTATTCCCCATATTAATCGAAACATTGAGAAACATGATGGAGGGGATCAGCTTACAGTTGTGTATTGCAACACCACGCTTTCTGGTGTCATTTCCTTGTGCAGGATACTCTCCTTGCAGACGTTGACCAGGACACCGCCAGTCGAGTGGACAATGCATTTTGGCACGCCCGTAGTCCCGCTCGAATACACTATGAGAAACGGGTCTCGGAAGGCGACACGCTCGAAAACGAGCTCCGTATTACCCTGTGCAGCTTGCAGGAACGTCTCCAGTGTTTGCGTGCTGCCCAGGCCCTCTACGCCTGCAGGCCGGCCGGGAAACCGGGGCTGCATTATCACGCCTTCGAATTCGGAAATGTCGCGCATACCAGCAATGAGCTGGCTTACCTTTGGCCGCAGGTCCATGATCTTGCTGTTGTAAACGGCCCAGTCGTCGGCAAAGACGTACTTGGGCTTGATCTGCACGAGGCGTTCCAAGATGCCGTTTGTGCCCATCTCAGTGCTGCTGGAGCTGAACAGAGCGCCGAGGCTGACGGTCGCCATGAAGACAATAAACGTACCGAAACTGGTAGATGCGATGGCGGCAACCCGGTCTCCTTTTCTCACGCCTTTTGCACGGAGCGCGTTGGAGAGAAGGCCTACGCGGCGACGGAGCTCACCCCATGAGAGATGCGCGACTTCAGTGTTGCCTTCACGGATCTCGGTCAGCGCAATCTTGTCATCTCCCTTGTGGATGGTGGTGCGAAGAGACGGGTCAGTGGCTGAGGCGGTATAGAGAATGTTTTCGGCAAAGTTGAGGTATGTGCCGCGAAACCAGTGAGGGTTTTCTTCCATAGGAATCGAGGTGTCTACAACCTAATAATAGTCAGTAGTTGAATTTTTTGGGAGAGGGTTACTAGGCAAACCTGATCGTAGGAGCCAGAGTAGATCAAGTTGCAAGTAGTCCACATGTCGTCCCAGAAATCAGTGCGATTTGGCCCGATGCTCCATGAGTACAAGTCGCGGAATGTCTATTCAAGCATGTTAGCTATGGTTTACACTGTCTAGGACTGAACCGAGCTGCTCGATTACTCACCTGCATCCTCAATCCATGCCTCGCATTGGCGTCCTGCATAAACTTCCACATGGCCGTCGACTTTGGATCTGGGTGCTCCCACAACTTGCGGGGGATCGACATGGTAGCGGAGTGGCGAGGCTTGTCGACATCCTCACCAGCAGCCTTCCGCTGCCGCATGGTGTCTTTTTTCGCAGGAGAGAGGTAGCCAGCTTGAACCACGCGAACTGTCCAAGATACAAGCCCTAGAAACAAGATACTTGACACTGTTGTGTTGAGCAATGAAGATCACAAGGCAAAGCCCGAGGCTGACGGAAAGCGGATCCTTCTTCTTTTGTCATGGGTGGGAAAACAACGTTTCTTGTAGACCTTTTCTCGGGGCGGACCGCCCAGATGATATGTTCACATCCCCTTTTCTTTCTTTTTCGTTTGTTCAACTCGAGCTGCCTCGGAAGACCGCTCCTCGGGGTACATCAATCCGTGAAACAAAGATTAGTGGCGCTGTTCATGCATGCAGATTCATGGCCAGGTCCAAAAGCAACAATGGAGAGACAGTGGTTGCATGAGGCTGGAATGCATTGGTAGGGTCAGAGACCTTGATCAAAAGGTACAGAGTGCTCTTCGTCTCATGCGGTGTGTCGCAGTACAAGTGCTGTTGTGCCGGTTTGCCGGGCCATACTGTTGTATTGCTTACGGTCGTAGGTCTGGAGGTTGAGGGTCGCGGGTAATGCTCACACCGCCACACCTGTGGCAGTTTTCGTTGCTTTTCGGCTTGGCTCACATATGCTGTGGACTATTGCAAGTGTCTGCATCATGTTCTTCTGTGTGAGTCTGTTCTTGGATCAATATAGGCGATAATACATGGTGACAACTCTAGGCAGACCCACGGTATTGCTCAATATTGACTTGGAAACATATCGCGATGAAGTTGCATATCGATGTGTTGTAGTGGCCAAGTCTTGAAACGGTGTTTCTATTTTGACACGTGATCGACAGCGCTTGGCCGCCTGTGCACCGTTTAGGGTAGAGCAAGGCTGTCAGTTGGTGTAACAACGAGGCTGTACCTGGCTTGTCTCAAAGGCTTCACTGATCTGGCGAGTCGTGGAAAGTACGAATGCCGGTCCTCACGTGAGTCTGAACACGTGATCGGTCCCATACAAATCCGATCAACCGCAACACATCCTCACCAACACGACACCATAATCTTGATGGAATTATCTCGAGCAGTCTAGACGCGGTATGTGTGCGTCCATGGTCGCTAAACCACAGTCCGCGGACCTGGGTGCCAGATTGCCGAGATTCTGGATGAGACAATCTATGCGAAACCCTGGCCCATGGCTAGGATGGTGTGCTCGTCGTATGTCTCACCAATAATCTAATATCAGATAAGGCCGGTAATTGAATGGCTTCTGCATATCCACCGGGTGAAAAGTGATCATGTGCAGCTAATTAATGCGCTTTGCATGCCGGTATGGTGGGATGTGGAGAATTGCGCGGAATCGAGGCCGTGTTTCCAGGACGATAGCGACTTGACAGCACATCAAGTACCTGTACAAAGCTGTTTGTTCATAGCAAATAGCTACTACGCTAAGTAAAGAGTCCTGCGCCAAGGCGCTGTCCCTGAAGGATGGCCTATAACATGGCAATTAAGCATTGCTGAATTTTCTTGGATGGTCATGCGTTGCTGATAGATGGTTGTTGCAGTAAGGCATGAATTTCATTATTAAACATGTTTCGTTTGTTCTCACTAAATTGCGACCAATCACATAGCCACGTAGCTATGCGAGCAGCCGCCAGCGACCCCATGTCCATCGCTGCTCTTCTTCGCCTTGACTACATTTCTCTTGGCAGGGCTAGTAGCAGCCCTTTGTGGAATTCCATCCCAAGAAGTGGCAAATGTGGCAACCGCTTCGGCAATACCCTTGGTATGGAGCATGAACGCATCCATGTTCAGATTGTCAACTGTGTCACAGGCTTGGTGATAGCAGGAGTCGTATGGCACCCCAGCTTTTCCACCAAACATGGCAACTTCTTCGACAGTCTTGTTCTGCTCTGCACCGGTAAAGGTTCCGCCGACTGGAATGCCAGCGTCAAGAAAAGGCTGGTAGTCAGAGCGTCCATTGAATTCTGTTGCAGTGAAGTTTGTGCCAGCGGCTTTGAAGTAGTCTTGGTAGAACTTTTGGAGCTCAGCTGAGCCGGTGGGGCCGGGGGTGCCGAATGTCTTGCCATCACCGTCGTAGATGGCGTTGACGTAGTTGGGCGAAGCAATCTGTGTGAAACCGTGTAAGTGCTAGGAATCTTTTCTAAAGCACAAGGAATCTAGAGGCATAAACTCACCATATCAAAATTGAGATACGCCCGAATTTTAGCATTGTCTGCCGCAGACAGGGTCTTGACAAAATGCGATGAACCAGGGAGATCGCCCACCTCTTCGGCGGACCAAAAGGCAAAAGAGACGGCATTGTTGATTGTGTACTTTGAAAGAGCTTGTGCTACCTCAAGCAGCGCATTGATACCACTGCCGTCATCGTTGATGCCGGGGCCAGCAAGTACAGAATCGGTATGAGCACCGAGAATCAGCTTGTTGTTCTGGTCACCAGACTTGGTGGTGGCAATGACATTGTGTGTCGTGATGTTTTGGATGGCTGCCGCTGTCAGTTTCTGTTGTTGCTGGGTTTATGCTAGAACTTACCAGCGAAGATATCAAAACTAGCAGTGACGTTTTCTCCACGCTTGAGAGCAGCAACAATGGGTGTGGATACGTTCCGGATGACGTTGAGAGTGGGGACGTAGGGGCCCTCAGGCCGGGGAGGAGCCAGCAGTGTTCCTTGCACAGGGCCTGTTTCATCCACGTTGTACAGGATGAGCCCGGCGGCGCCCGCAGAGCCGGCCAATGCCGATTTGGTACCAAAGTCACAAGTGCCACGAGAGATGATGGCAATCTTTCCGGCTAGGTTCGCCGGGTAGTCGGTCTGTTTAGATGCTTAGTATCGTATCGGAAAATTGAACTAAGACTGCTCGGAAAGCATACCTTGTTGCATCCACCCTCAACGATCATCAAAGGAGCGGCCGCCTTGCCGCCAGGGGAATATTCGAAGAGCGAATATGATGACTTTGCTAGCTCCTTGCCGTCGACGGCAAAGGAATTGACAGCCGAGTCGAACTGGACTACGACCGAAAAGGGCTGAAGCATGACATTGTAGTAGTTGAGTGCGTCGAGTTTTTGCTTAATCCAGTCAATGGTGGCTACATGTCCTGGGCGAGACACCATGCGATTCTTCTCGTTTGTGGCATAGGCCAAAGACTGGAGTTTCTGAGAGCCAGCCAGCAGGCTCTCGCGAGAAATTTCAGCTTTGAGAAGGGTCTGATGAGGTTGTCAGCAATTCAATTTCTCATGTTGGCGGACCGTCGTACTGGATTCACGGCGAGGTTGCTGTTTGCGGAAGCGCTAGCCGCAAGAGCGCCCAATATCACGGCGTGTCTCATGGTGTCGACTACGACGCGGGTCTATCAGGAGGCCCAGGAGAAGATTGGAATATTCGAGAACACGAGATATAGCGGAAGACAGCTATAAGTAAGCAACATATATTCTGGAGTGATATTGTCATGCCAGAGGCTCACCGCTCGCGGGGAGGGAGTAAGCATTGGAGGTGGACCGAGGACTGGCGGCGGCATTATTGCGGTGGTTTTCATTTGGTCAGCGTCGGGTCAAGGTCTTTTGTTCGTTAGATTCGGATCAAAAGCGACGGCTTTCATTCAAGGTGAGGATTGCTCAAGTGAAGAGGGCTGAGGGCGACTACGGTATGCAAGATGTAGAGAGGATGTAAGTCGGGGACGCTAGGCCAAATAGAGTAAACCATTATGTTAGGAAGCTACTGCACGTGTAGCAAGTGCTCGGCGCACAGGGCGCCAACCAGAAGCTGGTCGCGTGATTCAACTCGTAATAATCTTGCACGAAGCATGGAGGCACTATGGTTGTTGTTGTTGTTGT
>JAODYC010000003.1:411574-433439 GCA_026262405.1 Curvularia hawaiiensis
TGGGATGGGATGGATGGGGGTGAGTGAGACGGGACGGACGGACGGACAGACGGACGGGGATGGAGGGAAAAAAGGTCATGTGATGGCGCGTTGGGGACGTGTTGGGGATGGTATGGTACTCGTGCTGATGGCTAACATCGAGTTACGAAAGTACTAGAGAGAGGTGGTAAGGCACGTGTTTGCCATTTTTCTCGTTGGTTGGTGCAATGCGCGATGTAATGGACGTCTCCATGCGTCTCTCCACCAGCCCACCAGCTTTTCTTCCTCGCTGTCCCGCTCTGCTTCTGCTCAAATGCAACGCGAGTAAGCGTCTTCTTGCGTCATTTCCGCAAACAGGCCCATCTTCCATCTCAGTGGGCATCCGTGCTGCGTTCAAACATGGGTGTTTATACACAGGGATGCGTGATATATCCCTCTGATCGGATACGAAGATTGGAATTGGACATAGGCGTGGGGGTTGTCTTCATTTCAAAATCCGGGGTGTTTGATGAGCCGCATGCCGAGATGAGACCAAGGCGGCTCGTAGATGAGCGGCTGGCTCATCTGATAGGGTTTATTGAAAGCGAATTGCATGCAGTGAGATCGTGGACCGGGATCGTGTTGCTAGGGGTTTCTTGATGTGGGTGTTATGGGGATGGTGCGTGGTGAACTAGAGACGTGCTGTGGATGCAGGGTCAAGCGGATGAGCTGACATGGCTCGGACTGAGAGTGTTGTTGTTGCTGGGGCAGGGGTGTTAGTATCTGGCTGTTTGTATCTAGCTGTAAGTATCTAGCTATTGGTATCTGGCTGTTGGATAGTTGTCTCCATCCAGTCATCAGACATTCCTCGAACATCCCTAATGACTTGCCTGTGTGCACACCCTAGGTATGTTTGAACATGCAAAATATCTCAGATCACTGATAAATGACATTCATTAATGATGACCTACATCGCTGTCAGTCGTATCTTTGTTTGTTTTTGCTAATATCACAGAATTCAGCCTTGTTTGTCCTTGACATCTGAGATTACTCTTGAAGTTCCCTACGATACGTTGATCTCAGGACTTGAACAATAGTGACTTCTTTTTCTGGAAGATAATGATGAAGACAGCAACAGTTGTAATCGTAGAAAGCATCAACACGCCAACAGCACCCCCCTACATCCCCCACAGACATAGCGTATCATCGTGTAAAGAGTGTCACATGAGCTGGCATGCTCTGATGTGTTCGTGTCGCTCTTCTCGAGGACCAATCACGAAAAGTTCCCTTGTAAGCCCCACGAGGCTGAGTACTGACACTCCAGCTACAAGTCGTCACAAATAATTTCCTTACCCCCGCTTCTATGATTCAAGATCCAATATGTTATTGTATGCTCTGAAAATGCTTCCAAATTCCCCAATCACTCCTAAAGAGTCATCCAAAGTTCAGTCTTGCAGCCCGATCACGGTCAGAATGAGGACCCCAATCCGCAGGGCAGCACCGCCTTCAGGAACAAAAACCATCGCCGACCCAGCCTTCATGGAAGATGACAATGGCCCCGTATCGCTAATCGAGGTACGCAGCGACGGTAATGCACGGAGGCTTCAAGTTACAAAGAGTCTGCTTGAGACGTACATTGAGCATGACTACCAAGCACAGCCCACAAGTCACTCGAGTGCTTCACAGCCAGACCATGAGACAATCAGATTTTTGTGCGCACACCCAAGCTTAAGATTAGTGGAAAAACACTAATAGAACCTAGCTATTCGCAGCGAACAGGGCCTTACGATGGGAGTCTAACACCCGTTCCTTTGTCTCTACAAACATACACCCGCATTGCACCTTTCGCGCGCATACCCGACTCCTACCCCAGTATACTAGCACAGAAGGTTTCAGCCAACCTCTTTACACAACCTCGACTACCTGCGCATCTATCGCGCACACCACTTTACGGTGCTCGAGAGAACCATCTTAGTAAGTGCGCAAACACCGTTATAGAGAAATTTCTCAAATATCCTAAAAGGCTTCGTTGTACAATCCATTCCGCGCGCGAGCAACTACGTGTGCGCTGGCCTCTCCTTAACCTATCATTTTCCCAGTCGACACATGTACGTTTTCATGCATGGCCTGGCAACTGCCAATTTTGACCACTTCACACACGCTATTCAGGATGGAGCTGCAAACGCATCTGCTTTTCTTATTCCTGGCATTATTGTCCGGTATAACCTCGAGCAACTAGGCACAGCAATCACATGGTGGCATAATCAGATCTACTGGCATGAGCGAACACTCGCCATCCGATTCGATCATCATGATAGTGTAGACTTGGCCAGCCTCGATTTCACATCACTCTCGAGAAACCTGAATGCAGCGAATACTCAGTTGGCGTATATAGCTTGGTCTTGCAAAAGCACTGCGAGACTGCTGAACTTCATGGACGAAGTCACGGAACGATATCGACAGCAGGCCAGGGCTCACAATGAGCCAGAGGACGAGGTATCGCGTGTCACAAATCTCCTCCTAGAGACACATGCTCATCTTCGCTCTTGGAACACAGGATATCAGGACAGGACGGAGTACCTTTCCAAGCGAGCACAGGCTCTCGTACAGACGGTACGCACTCTCAGAAGAAATTATTCTAGAAACCATTATGACCCCTGTAGGTATACAGCAGCATTGCTCAACGCGACGCAGCTGTCAGTCTCCGCCTAGCGAGCACTAGCACCAGCCTGGCGAAGTCTTCGCAAAGCGTGGCTGTTTCGACTTCGCGCGATAGCGCCATAATGAGGATCATCGCAGCAATGACGATTTTCTTTCTTCCGGCAACTTTTACGGCTGTGAGTCCCGAAAAAGCTATATATCGTTTTTTTCTTGTTTGACACCAAACCAGACATTCTTCAGCACTGCGTTCTTCAACTTCAACACTGGCCTGGACGGGCGGATGTACTCATCATGGCTGTGGCTTTACTTTGTCGTCACTTTTGTGCTGACATCAGCAGTGATAATGGGCACGTGGCTGTTGTGGAAGAAGAAGGAAAAGGAAGTTGTAGCGGCGCTGGACATGAAATAGGCGCGGTGGGAGAAAAAGCACCTTGAATCAATCAAACTATCGAAAAATCACGAAAGGAAATGAGTTCATGCAAGCACCAGGGGTCGCATTGTTGATGTTGGGCGTGTTTGTTTCTTCGGATGAGGAGGCGAGAAAGAAGAAATGGCATGAAGAAAAGAAAGAGGGACGGGCGGACCAACAGCCACACACCAACGGCTACAGGGATTTATCGGGACACTAACAGCATCGAAGAAGAATGTACGTACTGATCTCGCTGCGGCATCTGTCACTTACCATGTTTCTACCCACCGAATGCCATGTTTTGCGACTCGAGGTCAGCGAATGTGGACATGGACGGATAGTTTCAGTAAGCTTTTTTTCTTCCTTGGCTATCTCCGCTCTTACTCCAGGCATTAGTATAGCTGCACTGTAGGAGTGATTGAAGATTCATCGAACTGACAAGGGTCGTTCGATACGCGTTGAGCCGACATGCCTCTAGACAGAAGACAACCTACAAGGACACTTCCAAGTAGCAAACTCGTTGAGAAGGTTGTCATTGTGCATATGCAGTCATTCGTTCAGATTTCATAGCAGCGTGATGTGTTCCGGTGAATACTGCCGACATGGGGAGTTCGGACAAACATATATGAGCATGCATATACCGCTAAGACAACCGGGGTGCACTTCACACGGCACAACTAAGTTTACCATCGGCCCTTCAATCGGATGCGTGCTTTAGCCAGGAGAAAGCTTAGCATAGTCAAGACCAATAAATCCGATTATGGCGTCTGGTCCCGTCCGTATGGCGAGACCTATACGCGCAAATGCCTCAAATAAAGTTACAAGACTATGCCATGGTGTATTGGCATTGCTTCTGTGGTAAGCTACCTTGCTTAAGCACCGGTAAGTTGCCCTGTTTAAGCACCGGCAAGCTACTTTGCTTAAGCACCAGTATGCTACTGTGCCGTATTTATCACAATAGCAATAACTAAACAGTCTAAGTCTCTGAACGTTTCTTACGCTTCTCCTCATCCCTCTTTTTGCCTTCTTCCTTCAGCTGGGCATCGTCTTTCCTGTCAAGCTCAACCTGCGGCATCAAGAACCAGGCAGCAACGAAAGCAGCAGCATTAAGTGATGCACCCACGATGAAGATAATCCGGAAGCCGTCTTTGTACGCTGACGCGAGTGAATCCCGAATTTGCTCCATATTCTGCGTCCCAACTGACTCGCGGAATAGCTCTGGCGAGTTGAGAAGCGTTTGCATTTCTTTCTGAGAGAGGCTGTATGGTTCCAGAGAATGACGGACAGCGTTGTTAATGATAGTCCCTGCAATGGCTAGACCGAGGGTACCTCCAAGGTTGCGTATGAAATTACGCGTCGACTGTCCGGCATTAGTCTCGTATGATCAATTCACAGGTGCAGATTTATCTCACTGTGACGACCGCCATGTGCTTACGTTCGACTCCAGCTTGCACTGCGATCAAGCTCGGTTGTAGGGTATTTCCAAGTCCAAACCCGGCCAGAAGAGCGTAGCCGATCTGCTTTCCAAGTGAGGCGCTGTCAAGTGTTGCGAACAAACCCAACCCGATAGCCCATATTGCCCACCCTAACAAAAGGCACTCTCGATAACGTCCAGTCCAGTGTACGACAAGACCCGAGAGTGTGCTGAATAATGCTAAAATATGTTAGCAATCACATCATCTGTATTCAACAGCGTAGGCGTACTTTGCGTGATTGTAATGGGTAATAAAAGTGCCGCAGATTTCACGGCAGAGTAGCCAAAGACCAATTGGTAGAAAGAGGGTATGTAGAAGATCTGGATCAGGAAGTTCCAGCCGTTCACAAACATTGTCAGCATCGCGCCATTGACTACTTTCGAGGTGAATATCTCCACTAGGCATGATTAGTACAAGTCTCGCTGCATCCCAGAATCCAACTCACTCGGAATAAGGGGCACGCTAGTACCCTTCCATTGCCAACAAATGAAGGTCGCTGAAACTGCTGCGCCAAGAGCAAGAGTAGCAATGACGTGAGCGGAGTTCCATGTGTATTCGCCTCCAGCCCATGTCAGCGCGAGCTAGTGCGGTCAGTTGGGTACTCTAGTTGGGATAGTCCATACGTACCACTAATAATGTAGATCCAGCGAGAGCCAAGAAAGTCCCCAAAAAATCTATTGCGGCTACTTTTCTGGTCCCCTTAGTAATGCATAGGCAGATCCTTCGGATCACTTACTGTTTCCAATCGCCGTTGACCTTTCTTAGTGGCATGAAGAAGGTGACAAAGCCAGTGGTCAAGAGGCATATAAACAAGTTCAACCGGAATATCCATCTCCTTTGACATCATCAGCACACACTATGCCTTTGCTTTGGATAGGCTTACCAAGAGTCTGGGCTTTGGGACGCCAGTGCACCGCCGATGATAGGACCAATGCCATTTGCTAGTGCTACAACCGCACCCTGTACTGACATGAGTGCTTTTTTTTACAAGGATATCGTGTGACTCACCAATATACCCTGGTACTTGCCTCTTTCACGTAGTGGAACAATATCAGATACCTGTAAGGCCTGTCAGTCTAATGCAATGTTACCAAGCGGGAGGGATTAATACTATGAGTTGCGCCACTGTCATCAAACCACCGCCTCCAACGCCCGTGAACGCGCGGAAGATGATGAGCTGGACAGCGGACTGCGCCAAGGAGGCAGCCAGTGATCCGAAGAAAAAGATTCCAATGCCGACCATCAAGATAACTTTACGAGACCAAATGTCGGAAAGGCGTCCATACAATAGCTGGAAAGAGGTTGACGTAAGAAAATACGCCCCTGCAATCCAGGCTCTCTCGCTGTCAGCGTCAACTGCCCTACTGACAATAGTTAAACTGGCTCCAAGAGTGGTTTGATCTATCAAGGCCAAGAGGTCTACGCTTGCACATGCGAGAAAGATCTGCATTGCATGTGAGCAATGCAAGCAGGTTTGGCGATGATTGCACTCACTGTGATGACGGTCCTGACTGGCACATAGTCTAACTGGGTCAGCGGAAGGTTGCGTTACATTGTTGTATGACTTACTGGTTTGGTCGTTCAACACTGGCTTGCCTTCTTCCAGGTGCGAAGGTGACTTCTCCGTTACCATGCCCTCGACCGATGGGTCTTTTGGAATGCTCGTAGCCATCGCAAGCTCAACGTACTGGATCAGTGTTTAACTTCCGGCCTGAAAGATGAAGTAAAACGAAAGAAAAGGGGACGTAAGCACCGCAATTGTGACGGTGGCAGATATATTAAAAGAACAGGAAGTAGCAAGAGACTATTGCGGTGAATGTCAATTACATGTTTCGGAAGCACCAAGATGTCAACGCTTAGGCGCTTACCGGTTTCAGGTAGTTCTACACCGACATATCGCAACTCTTCACTTGACATGCATGTCGCCCCCCGTACGGTGCACTCCGAAGGGTCTGTATTGACGTTGGCGCTAAATATGCGCAAATATGCTCATGCGTCGATATACACCGGTATGTAGCCGATCCCTCTTGGCAGTCTACTTGAGGACTTGTTACCTAGCTAGGTAAGTGCATGCATTTTGATGCGAACATCATGGTGCTACACATGGTAGCATCCTTGGAATGCAACACGAATGGCGCATGCCGTGTTGCAGAGCCCAAAAAATTCTGACCTTTGCCACTTAAACACGGCCGAGTACGGGGGCACTTTTAACGTTCTCAGGTAGAGCTGGCGGTAGATGTTATTCTGAACTTAATGCTGGCGCTATGTCATAAACGGAAAATCAGTTTGGCACCCCTGATCTTTCACTCTATACCAGCCGGTTAAGAAGATTACACGCATCTTCGCCGAAATCTTGCTCTCAATTACTTTATTCTGGGGCCAGATTCTCCACAGAAAATTGCCCGACACGTTAATCTTGGATGGTTGCATGCATGAAACGTCCGAAGACGCGTGCATTTGCGTTCGTATTCGACAGCACCCGTGTTAGCGTGCTCAACCGTTGCACGTTAGCTGTCTTGGTTGGACCCTGTGGTGCTCAAGATTCGAAACACTATCGGGACGTTGCCATGAATTAAAGAGCAGAGCTTGTCAGCTCTTGAACTCCACATGTTCTGTCAGTTTGAACTCTGTTCTCAATACCAAGATGGCACCAAGAAATTATCTGAATGCTTACTCAGGGCCTGAGGCTCTTCGAGATTATTTTGATCCTGACTGTCAACCAATGCTTCCCCTAGTGGAGCTACCTCCCAGTCTCAACCCATTCTACGAGGATGGTGTTCGTATCCACGCCAAGATGATGTCTATGCATCCCGCGAATAACGTCAAGCTTTTTCCTGGTATGTGTCGCTCCAAAGTTGCTACTTACTCACTAATACCTTCCAAACAGCATTGAACATGTTGGCGACCGGAGTGCAGCCATGCAAGTCAAAAACTGTCGTGGAATATTCCTCTGGTTCTACAGTGATCTCGCTAGCCTTGGCTTCCCGCATCAACCACGGGATCCAGGATATTCGTGCGTTCTTGAGCAACAAGACCAGCGGCCCTAAACTACGACTCATGCAGTTTTTTGGATTGGACATGTGAGTATACTACCGTGCCAGTATCACCTTTACTGAACCTGCTTAGAACGCTTTTCGGAGGACCCTCCCAACCAGAACCCCGAGATCTCAGAGGCGGCATTCAACAAGCTAGGAAGTTGGCAGAGGAAGATGAATCAGTTTTGAATCTGAATCAATACGAGAACCCCACAGTATGCTATTTGTACAGGCTAAGCCAGTATAGCCCTTGCTAACTTTGGCAGAATTGGCAATCGCATGTACGCTGGACTGGACCTCAAATACTGGAACAGCTGCCAAATATTCGACTGATATGTGCTGGTTTGGGTACATCTGGTACCATGACGGGTTTGGGTCAGTTTTTCAAGTCGGCGAAGCCATCTACGTTCCGGCTAGGGTGCGTAAAACTCGTTGTATAGTGGTCAAGATGGCAGCTGACATACTGTGTAGCGTGTGCACGGCTCCCGGAGATCGTGTTCCCGGGCCTAGGTCTTTTGCCTTGTTGGCTCCCGTTGAGTTTCCATGGCGTGATTCCGTCGACGCGATCGAAGAAGTAGGCTCAAAGGATGCTTTTGACCTCTCTTTGAAGCTTTGCCGTGAAGGACTAATTTGTGGACCATCATCTGGTTTCAATCTTCAAGGTGTGTTGCTCTTAGGTACTTTCACAATGTGCTAACCGTAGAAGGATTATTCAACTACCTCGAGAAGAAAAAAGCAGATGGAACCCTTCGGGAACTGGCTGGGCCTGACGGACTTATCGATTGCGCCTTCATCTGCTGTGACCTTCCATACCAGTATATCGACGAGTATTTCGAAAAGCTTGGTAGCAAGGCTTTCCCTTCGATAAAGAACGAGGTATGGTTTGAACCTTTTCACGTTATGAATACAGGCTCTAACTTGTATACAGAACCTCAGAGCTGTCGATCTTTACCGCTACGATGAAGCATGGGAATTGGAAACAAGGGACATACTCTCGCAGTTCGTCAACACAGTACAGAAAGAAGGTCCCAGGACAGTTCTACTTGACCTACGAAAGCCTGAGGACTTCAGCACAAGCCACATCCCAGGTTCGTGCAACTTTCCACTGCAAAGCTGCAACGCCTCTACGCCTAGTCCCTTCTTCGATGCTACAATACTCGAAAAACAGTGGAAGGAATTAGAAGCCACTTTTACTCATGATCGTATCAGTGCACACGATCTTGCTGGCAAACAAGTATACGTCGTCTGCTATCAGGGCGACACAGCCCGAGTCGCCACAAGCGTGCTCCGTGCTAAGGGTATCACCGCAAGTAGCGTGAAAGGTGGAATGGCAGCAGTGCTAAAAGATATGCCGCAGCTTGAGATGGCTGGAGCAAGAAGGGGAACAGTGCAGCAAAGTCGATCGAGCATGCCTGAAATTGTTGCAAAGGAGCTGAGAGCAGATCCATTATCTCATCAAGCTCACATTCAGACCAGTGTTGTTAGTTAGTTTCTAGGTATTTCATAGCGATAGCGATCTGCAATTGTCATATCACGACTGCCGCATAGGTACAGTCTTTACAAGACCACACAACCAAACACCCTCCTTCACCTACCGCTGTGTAGCGTTTTCGCGCATCTTTACCATTCGCTTAGTGCATATTCTAGTGAGGCATGTAGTACTACACTAACAGCACTGCTAAGCTGAATCACCCCATCGCGGTAGAGTTAACTTTGTGCTTCTAGTCTTGAGGTAGAAAGCGGCTTTGTCTGACGTTGTTATCTTTCTTCTGTAATCTCAGCACGCTGAAAATGGAGTTCTTTGATCAAAACTCACATCTTGCGCTGCTAATAGAAATTCTTTATATGGTTCTTTAGTCATATTATGCACTTTGTGCGAATGTGCAACTTTGTCTAAATCCGTAGATACGCTAAAATAGTGGGCCGGACTTTAAGATATACCTCCGCAACAGCCACAGTACTACGTATATATAGACCTACTCGAGTAAACATTGTTAGATCTATAGTGTACCCTTGGAATTATCTCATAATCTGCCTAGAAGAACAAAACACTGATCTTGCTTCGCCATTACCTTCCACAGCCTATCCGAGCACATACAATAACACTTCAACCAAGTTCCATACACGCCGTCCACACCAATTTTTCTTGATTTCCTGCATCTCCATCATGGCATCTGTACTCAAAAAAGAGATTGCCCTCGTTACTGGCGCGAATTCGGGGATTGGCTTCGAGATTGCACACCAACTTCTTCAAAGAGGCACCTATCACGTCCTTCTTGGCGCGCGCAGTACAAGCAAGGGTTCAGCGGCGTTGCAAGATCTGCAATCTCGCAACTTGCCTGGCAGCGTCGAGCTGATGCACCTTGACGTGCAGAGCGATGAACACATCAGTCAGGCCGCCGCACATATCAGGGAAACCCACGGTAAACTCGATATTCTATTCAACAACGCTGCTGTCGCAATTCCCGCAGGCGTAACCGAGCGCGAGAGGCTGGCTGCGGCATTTGACATCAATGCTACGGGGCCATGGCTGCTCACAAAAGCGGTCATAACGTTGCTGAAAAAGAGTGAAAATCCGAGAATCATCAACGTGTCTTCAGGTGCTGGAAGTATCGGTCGAAGGCTTTTTCCAGAAAGTCCAATGTACAAGATCCAAGGCATTCCGTATCGCGCAAGTAAGGTAGCATTCAACATGCTGACTGCATGCCTCTACGTTGAGTTCGGCCTTGGTGTTAAGCAGGTTGATGCGACAGAACCGCAGCCAGAAGAAAACGACGTAGGAGCCGGGAGTGAAGCGGACAAGAAAATCAAGGTGTTTTGTTATGACCCAGGCTTCACAGTCTCAAACCTTGGTCCCCATAACAAGCAAGAGTTCGGCGCGCGGAGTGCTGAGAAGACGGTCGAGAGTATCATGGAGCTTGTGGATGGGAAGAGGGATGCAGACATGGGTAAATTTATTCATAACACTGGCGAGTACCCTTGGTAGTGCCGAGTAGTTGTAATGAGATCCGTTGTCCTCAGCCTTGTTGGCGGGATGAAGCGACGAAAGCCCCGCACTTCTTGGTACTGTTGCCTACACCTACCTAGCTACTAAGCCTCAGCCTGATCGTCGCATGATGTCTACTGAACCGTAGGTGGTTGTATTTCTATTCAACATCCCCCACAGCCAGTCTGCGTTCACACATCATCTCTTTCGGTCAACCTCTCCGACTCACTAGCCATGACATGTTCTTTCCAGCACCAACCGCTACAGCGTGCAAGGCGAGAGATCAGGCTCCTAAAGCTATTTCCAAGAAATCAGTGACCGAACGAGTTCCTGCCCACTTGTTCGATATTCCACGCCAGTATCGATCAGTCTCCGCCCTACCTTGCTTTATCCTACGTTTGGGGAGATCAGTCCAACCAGAAAGAGATCTTGGTAAACGGATGTACTTTCGAGGTTACGAAGAACCTGTTTGAAGCGCTGATTGGCCTTGTGGGCCCAGGAACTATGGTCATATGGATCGACGCGATATGCATCAATCAAGCAGACGATGAAGAGAAGGGATGGCAGGTTGCATTAATGGGTGATATTTATCGGAACACTTCAGAGGTGCTGGCTTGGCTTGGACCATCTGCCAACAATAGTGATAAAGTTCTGGATCATCTGGACGTACTGGGCTCAATCGCGGAGGCATGTGGTCTCTTTTATGGCATAGAGCATTGCGTACTGGTATGGACAGAAATGTTGAGAACTTGGCCAAATGAGCGGGACCGTCTAGATTCCGCCTCCAGCCTGGACATGTTGCCGATACACCTACATGGATTGGAGATTCTTCTCCATGCTATAAGCGGCTTGAAGCCCCATAAATATCTGATCAAGCTAGACGACTTAGAACACCTCCTCCGACGACCGTGGTGGGCGCGAATCTGGGTCTTACAGGAAATATCATTCCCGAAACAAGCTCAGTTCGTCTGTGGAACGAAAAGAATATCGCGCTCTAGGTTCCGTGCTGCCTTCAATGCGTATCATGCATTGCGGAATGCTTTGTCGTCGAATCAACAATTACTGCTTTCTTTTCTAACCTATCAAGCTAAACTCTCAGACGCAATTCCATCAAATGTACAACTGATGCTATCTATGTGGAAACTATACCAACAAAAAGATTTTGGGTTATTAGAAATGCTTCGAGCGACAAACTTCGTACCTCTAGCGGATGATCTAGTCGGTGGTCCACAAAGTTTTCTTTCGACCGACCCTCGAGATAAGGTATTTGCTCTTTTGGACCTCATAAACGACAGAGAAGAGTTAAGGGAATGGGGCGTTTTTTCTGATTACACAAAATCGAAAGAACGAATATACACGGAAGCAATGACTGCTATGCTGAGGCAAGGTCATATCTTGCTTTTGTCACAAGCTTGTGGTGTTGAGAGACAAGGTGGCCTGCCTTCCTGGGTACCAGACTGGTCCAAACCAAGCTTGGTGACACTACAAGTACCCCAAAGAGTTTTCTCGGGGCTCTCTCCCTTCTTTATGGCCTGTGGATCGAAGCAGAGATGTGATATGAGGCTTGAACCCGAGAAAAAAAGACTACTAGTAATGGGTACCATATGCGATGAGGTGCTTCGTCCCGGACGTGTCAGCAGGTTACCTGGTCAATCCACGTGGACATGGCCCCTAATATGGCTGCGTGGAGTTGAAGAGCTCACTCATCTCATCAGACCACCATACTCCGATTCAAAAACGCGTTTGCAAACTGCAGCTAGAGTAGCGCACGCAGGTATGAGATCCAGCGGGAATAATTTCTACGAGAATAATTTCTACGAAAGAGTCCAAATGTTTCCTGAAACTATGGATCTTCTTGAAAAGCTACCTCAGTGTGTAACTGATGAAGGCATGATTCTTGAGATACAGCAAAACATACTACGAGATAGTGTGGGAGGCAAGGGTGCCTATAGGACTACAGGTCCACAAAGGTCGCAAACTGAACTCACACGAATCAGCCACGGAAGATCCCCCTTTCTTACTTCCAAGGGTCGGCTAGGCATCGGTTCTATGGAAGCCAAGAAAGGCGACGTTGTAGCTTTAATCAGCGGCGCGCAGACCCCTTTCATTCTTAGGCCCGTTGGCGAAAGATATATGATGGTCAGTGAAGCATATATTGATGGTATCATGGACGGAGAGGCGGTGGGGGATGGAAAGTGGGGTTATATCGAACTTGAATAGGGGTTGGATCGGAGGTGAAACGAAGGCAGCGATCTCCTGATTATGTGGTGCGCATGATCGCTTCTGCCATAATTACCAAATCTTCCGAGTTGGAAATACTCTAGTCGAGTTGCATGTGTAGCAAAAAGTATGTGAACAACACTCGCCAATGCAGCAGTCACGGGACGCCCTAAGTCAGCACTGGATGCTCTGAACCTCTTCTTGTTTGCCTGGTTGATCCCGTGAAAAGAAAAACCGTTTGGCATCGCCAACGAGAGGCTGTGTTTGCAGATCTGCCTCATCATCATGAACGTGATCGTATGCCTTTCCGCGTGATAAACCCTGCGATACCGAAGGACGCAACTACCATACGGCATCCTGGACCTATTGAAATACTGCTCCATGGCTTGTGATGCACGTTGCAACCGCTACTCCAACACGTTTCTACAGCGTTGCACCAAACCATTGGCAATCCAACGTACTTTCGCAGCCTACGTTCATTGAAGGACACAAACGCCCCAGTTCAGCAACGACTAAAGAGCATATAAGCTTGCTCTTCTTCCCATACAAGATCTCAGATCTTGACTGCATTCTACCTTGGCCGCTCAAAATATCAGAAAATACCCTATATACAACTATAATCGAATCCTGCATACTATGTCTTTACTCATACGACGAGCCCCCGCGTGCTCCATGGAGTTCCTAACGCGCCCAAACACGTACTCGCTGAAGCTCCCAACTGGCTCTGACTTCTATTTCTCCATTCCATTCAACATGGATTGGCTAAATCCACTGCGCCCCATCGAACTCGCCTCTCTACACGACTATCTATCGGCCATTCTCAACGATGTAACAGATAGAATAGGGCAGATAGGCATGTATAGTGTCCTCGATGTTCAACATGAGATCTCCACCAGGCTCTCAAGCGCCGATCAACTCACGGAGATTGAGAATGCGACTTGGGCCGCTGGGCATGGGTTTCCTGTGTTCGATGTCTTCCACAAACTGACCACCTTTTCCTGGGACTGGAATGCCATTCATTTCGAATGCGGGCCGTCAGTGGTTGCGTGGTACACGAGGCAGCTGTATGACTTCCAACATAAGCCAGGTTTCGAGAAATATGCAGTTCGGCGATCGATGCGCTTTGAAGAGAGCAATATCGGGTATCACTGGTGGGTGGAAGATGGGCAATTTATCATAAAATGGTACTGCAATGGGAAGATGGTGTGTATCAAAACGTATGGAGCTGCTTTCAGAGACTTGGACGAGTGGAGGGCGCTCAAGACGCAGCTCGAATCCTACGAGCTGGATATGCTGAACAAAGGCACCGCCAGGCTTTGTAATGCGCAAAATGGGGGCTGGGAACTAGTAGTATACTCTCACGAAGGATGGACTGGCACTACCTCGGATACTTCCAGTTTCGAATGTGCATGCGAGCCCTATACTCCAGTTACCAATCCATATCTCCACCAGAGCCATGTTTCAGACGAGAGAACGGTCAGCAACCCAAACTCCTGGGACCCATGCGGCTACCGACAGCACACAGCGGAGTATATCCAAACTCTCGATACCCGCACATCTCAAACATCTCCATCCTCGTACCCAGAACCTCCCAATCCCTCCGAACTGCTCCACCAAGCGAACACCCTCGCGAAAACAGTCAGAGATCTCGAAGCCCGGCTTTTCCATCTAGATAAAACGCAGCCTTCTCCTCGCATCTCTCCCAAATCACTTGCGTACCCCAAACCCTGCCTCGACCAAGCAGTACCACCTGCCCCACGACTCCTGGCACAAACAGCCGTATTCCCTGTTACTATAATCCGAGAGGACTTGACGCTATCGCCGCCGCAGTACCAAGCGTACGCTGAAGACGACAATGACGACGGCACCGAAGAGTCCGTTCGAGCAGCGCCAAATTCCTGGCGAGACGTCTGAAATACAGACAACTACGTATGAAAAGGTGGTTGATCACATATTTCAACTCAGAGATGATGTGTACAGATCGTGTATATAGCATCAATTAACTACATCTAATTCCTTACATATAGCGCATGGAATTCTGTATACAACAAACTCAAAACGGGGTATATTCTGGCCTTTTGGCAGTCCACTGCTGTATCCCACAATGATACTCACGTTTCCGTATGCACGTTTGTTTTTTGCAACAGCCTGAGATAGCAAGGTAAACCGCACTTTAAAGCGCAGAGCCCCAAACGAATTCAGCTTCACGGTACATATCCAACATTACCATGTCTAGGCAGAGTGACATCGACACGTTGCACTTCAAACCTGATTCTGCTGGCACCAACGCATGCCGCGTTGCAAACAAGAACCTTTCTCCAGTCGTTGTACGTATGCGCAAGTCTAAAAAAAGCACAAGTAGGAAGAAGACGAACAAGAACAGGTGAGCGAAAAAAAAACGCGTCTATATCGCAGAATTTCTGTATACAATACCAGCTTGACCATATACATACACACGGTATACACTTAGCCTACCGCCTAGGGCGCAAAATTATATGTATATATTGCTGCGGATCTGTGTGCATAATTGTCTGATACCAAAAAGAAGAATTGAAAGAAGGAAAAGAAGGAAATTCGTTAGCTTACTACGTGTTCTTATCTTTTTTTTAATACCCCTCCATCGTGTCATCGTCGCCCAGTCCATGTTTCGTTGATCTCGTGTGTTCATTACCCTCGCTGCCAGACGAAGAGAAGAAGGAAAAGACAAAAGCGTCATTCACTGAGATTGTTGTTGATGTTGATCCACAACACATGCAGTGTGTACTTCTCAGTGGTAGTAGAAGAGAGAAAAATTCATGTAAATCGTTTACCCGTTTGAGTTGTATACCCCTTTAGTCCATCCTGGGACTTCTACATGGCGCATAGAAACACATTGAGCATTCATATGTGTCCTTCAGTCTCTCGCAATGCGCTGGTATGGACGCGAAAAACGGGCAGGCTGATAAAGAAAACAACAGAAATGGGAAAAATGTTCGTCTCAAGCGCGCGTAAAAGGCAACAGTATGGTGGGGGAATCATGCTTGCTAGAAATTTGAATGACGAACAAAAAAACAACTCAAGAGCAAGGGATGGTAAATAAACGTAAAGAAACTCCCTCGCTATGCATAAACTGGCTGTCCATCTTCAGGGCCATGAATCATGTCTGTGTGCGCAACACGCAAAAATACGGAAGTTAATGGTTGAAATGTAGGGGTATCAATGCAGAAGTCGAACACCAAATGCGCAAAAAGACATACTACGCCCTGGTTGGGTTGATGCTCTCCAGCTCACTACGCTGGCGCAAGTACTTGGCAGCAAGTTGGTCGCCACCCTTCATGGACTGCTCCATCCAGTGCTGTGCAACGCACATGGTCATGGGGTCACTGCGTGCAGGATCTTGAGAGGCTCGCTTCTCGCGGTTGAGGAGCTCAGTCTTGAAGACCTCACTGGGCTTGGTAAGCGGCAGTACGGTACGATGGACGAGCTCAGGTGAGGTGAGGTAAAAGATGGCAAGTTCACGCTCGGCGACTGAATCACCTTCCTTTGCAGTGATGAGCAGCATGCGTCCTGCATCTTCCATGGTGTACTTGGACATGGGCTCTTCGCCTTGTGATGGGAAAGCGGACGATCCACCGGCCTTCTCAGTCATACCGCCGCCGAGTGCTTTGCCAGCATCGCGTTTTGAGTTCTGGGTAATGACCTCATCCACGAGCTCGACCATGATGCGGCAGACATCTTGTTTCAAGCCGAGAGCAGCAAGGCCGACATCCCAGAAGGCTTTGCCACGCGCAGTCTTGTCCAGCATTTGTGCTGGTACAAAAGACGCGATAAACTGCAAGTCTCTGAAGAGAGTCTTGGGGCGAATGTTGGAGTCGCGCAACAGCCCTTGAATGACTTCGACAATCATATCTGTGCTAGGCGGTCCGACCGGAGAGCGAGCACCGTTGCGAGGCAGAGGCGACGCATTGCTCACACGTTCCACGTTCATACTTTGAGAACGACGCTCTTCGCAGTTGGCAATGGCTTCCTCCAGGTTGTGTGCGCGCGAAGTCTGGGTAGCTGGTTCGCGAGAGCTGAGTTCTGGCATGGCGCCCAAGGTGGGCGACTGGGGAACAGCAGGAAGAGTATCCCGGCGATTGTTATTGTAAGAACGACCAGTTCGAGAAGACAACGAAGCAATGATGAGGAGTTCCAATTCGTACAATGCATGCAGCTTGGAGAAGGGGTTAGGGTGTGTCTGGAACCTACTGAGCAGACGTTGAAAGGCAACGTTGTATGGGAAGTCCAAAAGCCCGGCTTTCTTTGCAGCGGCATTGCCAGACGACCGTGAGGTAGCATCACTAGAGGTTGATGAATGTTCACCAGCTGAATGATGAGGATCGGCAGCTGCAGCGTGCTGCAGGGTCGCAATGGGAGGTGCGGCAGCACTGCGCTCGTTGCGGCCAAGTGCTTCCAGGGGCAAGTTCCGCTGGTCAGGAGTCTGCTTTCGGATGTTCTTTGAGCTCTTCTTCTTGGCCAGCTTGTTCTTGCGCCTGCGCTCCTCTTCGTCTCTGCGCTCGATGCAGTCTTCAAGCAGATCACCGCCGAACCATGAGTCAGTCTCACTACCGTTAGCAAAGACCATCATTCCCAGATCGCTCAGTAGAAGACCTGTAAGGGTCTGCTTCAAGTCGAGCATAAAGCGGCGTTTGTCCTCGTTGACTGTGGCCGACTGCTTGAGCATGACGGTACCCTTGGAAGATGATGCCGTTCGTGGACGGATGCTAGTTGCGTTGGTGGGTGATTGCGCTTGTGTTTGGAATGGCGACCAGAAGGTAGCCGTTGGGTCGATGGACAGGACTGGAGACGATGCGCCAAAGTAGTCATGAGAATCCATGGGGGTTCTGCCCCAGGGGCTGTGTTCAAAGCTCGATGAGCCGTTGCGGTTGGCAGCAGACCGGAGGCTACCGTGACTGGTGCGCTGGGAGAAGTCGGGATTGCGTGTACCAGGGCGGCCATGCGTCTCGTACTCTTCGTCACCTGCAATGGAAAGAGTGCCAACACCAGTCAAGAAGAGGTCTCCCTTTTGTCGGCCGCTTTCAAGAATCTGTCGGTCGCGCTGGTACAAGTCACTAGCCCACAGAACTGGCCCGTCAAGGAGACCCTCACCAATAACCTTAGTAACGCACTTGTCAACTTCGAGACAGAAGCGGTGGATTCGCTCTTCGCCCTTGCAAAAGTTCTCAACACCATACTGCATGAGCCACTTGAGAGTAATCTCGGACTGCTCATCTGAGAGCTTGTTGGGACCGCCGAAATCTTGTGAAGCGGCCATAAGGTCGACGAGCTGGGCCTCGTTCTGTCGCAAAAAGCTGGTGTTTCGAGATCGAGATGGAGATGGGCCCTTGGCGTTGAGCGTCTTGGACTGCTGGTCCATGATCTTGAGTGCGAGCGCCACATTTCTGGCATCTTCGTATGGCTTGGATGTGCGGACATCAGTGATGTACCACATCTTGTCTCTGAGGTTCTTGAAGGAAAGCATCATCTCGTTCACGATGCCGTCAGACCTCTCTTGAGATTGTTTGAGCCACACAAACCAAGCTTCAAACTCCTCGATGGCGTTGGCTGCTTTGCTGAGTGAGTCCCTTGGACCACGGGAAAAGTAGTTGAGCAGAGCAGCATATCCGTTCTTGACCAGCGTTGGCGAGCTAAGTCTTCGCAAGCTCTGAAGTGTCTTGTAGTACATGTGTGCATTGACGAAATCAGATCGTGCCTGGCATTGGTACATTGCTGTTTCAAGCATTGTGACCAGCACCGAGCTGTTTTCCTGTTTCTCGCCGACTTGAGGATTGCTGTGGCTCCTGGGAATCTGAGGAGAACGACGCGACGAACCACTTCGCTGGCTTGCAATCATGTTTGTGAGCTGGCTATGACTCTGGGCTGAGTTGTAAGGGTTGCGGGACCCCAGATTCTCGCTGACATGTCGGATTGGTCCTCGGCCACGGGTGCTTTTACGCGTTGTCATGCGGTTACTGAAGTTCTTCGATTCGCTGTCTGGTGCCAAGGTTTTCGGTATCTCGTAGTCTTCTACGAGCTTGATAATCGCCTCCTTCAGCTGGTGGTAGTCGTGACCCAGATCAAACCTGTCAGTAGCACCCTCATCGTCGCTGCTATCGCTATCTGGGGAGTCTTCGTCATGTTCGTCTTCATCATCAAAGTCCTTACGCATGCGCGGTTTGAGCTGTTTGCCATCAGCAGAGATGTACAGAACGGCCCATCTTTCAGCACATGGATGACATGAGCCGGATGCGGCTTCAGTGCCAAGGATGCGAGTCATTTCAGAGCATGCCATACGCAGGCGTTTTCCATAAAGCTCTGTTGAAGCGGGCTTGGCGTCAGTTTGCTGTTCTGTTGAGGTTGAGTTGTTGTCCAAGAGTGGCTCGCGCGAGGTCTGATCGCTAGTCATCGATGAAGCACTAGCACTGAGAATGGAGCTTGCGTCGGTCATGGAAGCAGCCGCATTGCGGAACGGAACGGACATGCCAGACATGGATGACGCAGAGGATGCTAGACCAGCACGACGCTGGCTGTCGGTATCCATGTGACTCGACGATGGACGACGCTCTGGGAAGAGGGCGTGGACCAAGGTGATGATGTCAGCTGGAGAGAGGACAATAAAGGGCTGCACTTCAACGGTCTCCCTGGGTGAGGTGATGGCCTTGGCAGGAAGCAAGATGGGTTTGGTAGGGGTCTTGGTGTGCTTGAATCGTGCCAGAATGTTTTCAATGTGGGTGCGGATTTCCGGAAGGACTGGTATTTGCTGCTTCCTGTGCACGTGATCAGCGATCTGCCCGTGTAGTTGATCACACGAAATCCGTACCAGTTGTATGTCATGTCAAGCACCTGCTTTTGCGCTCTGATGGCAATTTCTTTAAGAATCTTCTGACGGGCGTGTTCACTGATGTGATGACCAATCATGATTCCATGTGTCTGTTGAGTGTTAGTGTTGTAGCAGTTGCCTGTGAGAGAAAAAAACATGCCTCGGGGTGAATGATGGCATTCAAAAGGAAGGAAGAAAACAGCCAACGCGAAACGAAGAAATTCTGCGATGCTTTGCGGGCGCCTCTCTCGTTCTCCTCGTTCAACTTGCGGAGAATGGCATTTCCAATTTCCAGGACACCTTCGGGTATGCCACCTGCACTGGGCTCATCATCAACAACTTCAAACAAGCGCTTCACTGCCTTGTCAAAGAACTCGTCGGCAGCAATTGTGTCCTTTGTGCTGCGGGGCACTGGCTGTGCTCCAGCGCGTACACCAGACTCCTCGGCTTTTTCAAGCAAGAACTGGCCGTCTTGGAGGGTCTGCATGAGGTAAAGCTCCAAGTTTGCCTTACCAGGCCATTCACGCATACCTGCCCAGACGTCAAGAATAGTCCTGATGAAGTTGTGGCTGATCTTGGTGTCCTTGATTAGTTTGGCGCAAACCGTGGCCCAGGCATCCGTGCGGCGAAGGTCCTCTGCAGAATCCGGGCCGGATGAGTTGGCAAAGATGGTGTAGACGAGAGCGGACAGGGGATCGTGCCGCTGGAAGGACAGCAGTCGCTCTATAGGATTGGCACCCTGCTGCTGGGTTCTCTGTGAGCCTACGTTGCGGCCACGGGCCTGCATGGCCATGACGGAGTCAATGGGGTCCATGGCTTGACGGAAGGAAGTAAGAGAAGCGAGCTCTTGCTGCGAAAGACTGGAAATGCGAGCAGCAAGAAACTCTGGGTTTGTGCGAATCTCGGAAACAAAATCTAGAAGATCGTCGAGGATCTTTGCGGGGACCTCGTTGAGGAAGGTGGAAGCCGAGAGGGACTTGTCCGACTTGATGCTCTTGGACTTTGCAAACTCGAGGTCCGGCTCGAGGAGGGCATACTGGCGGGTGGCGTCACACGAGTTGCGGACGTCGTTGAGGGCATTGTACAGCGAGGCAAAGGCCTTTTTGTCGTCGGAGCGGAAGTTGTCTACAAGGGTGCGGTAGGCCAGTTCGCCGCAGTGGACAAGACGAGCCGAGAGGGCGCTCGAGACGAGCCAGCGGTGGAGGCGGACTCTGGAATGGGCTTTGCGTTGCTCCTGGTAGCCCTGGAGGCGGATCAGGTGGGCGAGCTCAGCGAGGGAAGTGGCCGAGGGAGGGATGGCTGCGGTGGGCAGGTACGAGTCGGTGTAGGAGGAGAGGTCGGCGGGGAGGAGGCGCGGCAGGCGGCCGGCGGGGGCAGACATGGAGGGGGCCATGGGCGGGCGCTGGTGGAGGGCGATGGTGTTGGAGTGGCCATGACGCTCAGCGCCGGCGGCGGCGGCGTCGTGGGCTGGGCCTGGTCGACTGCCCATGGTCGACGAGGGCAGTTTGGGAGGGCAGGGCGAGGGCGAGCTGGGCGGAGCCTCAGCGGGGGGGTCGTCTGCTTGTGATGTATGGTGCGAGGGCGTGTGGCTCCGCGACGAGAGATGGGTGACGGTGGGCGAGAGGGCTGCGAAGTAGTAGGTCAGCGCGTGGTCGGGTGCCAGCTCATCGTACAGAGGGCATTGATGCGAGCCTCAGCTATTGGGCCCGGCACGGCCACACAGACAGGAGAAGGGCGTGGGCAGGCGACGGGCGGCGGCTACAAAAAGAAACAGGCACGTACGCGGCGGGGTGGTGGACGAGGCCATGGCCGGGGGCGAGGCCGTGAGTTGGGAGCGGCGCATCATGTCGCCATGAGGGAGCGGCGTCGAGGCCCGATGTGGTGGAGAGGCAGAGGCGACGGCTACAGCATCGCCAGATGTAGGGCTGGTATTGGGACGAGACGAGGTGGTTTGGGCCCAAGGCTCCACCGGCTCGACGTGTGCGCTGGCGCGTCTTGACTCTTTGGGCGCGGTAGCGAGGCGGGCGGGCATTCGAGTCCCCGTACAGTCACAGACCGCCTTTGGCTGTCCAGGCGATGACTTGCAGGACCAGCACATCGCCGTGCAGCCAATCACCCGCGCGCGCCCAAATGCCTCAGCTGCAAAGGTCCGCCTGCGTGCCAGGCCATCCCCGCCCCTCGCCACTGTCGCCATTGCCTTCGACGCTGGCTTCTACTCCACTTCTGCTCTGCTTCGATGCCGGCGCCGCGCTGCCGTTGCTGCGACTACTACTACTACTACTA
>JAODYC010000003.1:433448-449538 GCA_026262405.1 Curvularia hawaiiensis
CTACTACTACTACTACTACGAGGTATACTATCGTTATCGCGCGCCCGGGCCAAGGCGGTGAGCGCGGCCGTTGCTGCCACCCCTCCTTACCCTTAGACCTCGTCCCCCCTGCCCCGCCCTCTCTCTGCCATCTACATACATACACTACACGCTCACCCTCAGCCTACACACTCGACAGCCTCTCGTTTCGCAGCCACGCCGACACGTGCGCTTCTCTAACCACGACCAGCACGCGCCGGCTAATCACCTCGTCGCTGCTCGGCTCGCCCTCGTAACCTGACGGCCGTCGGGTGGAGTCGCCTTCTGCCCCTGCGCTGCCAGCACATCAAGCCCAGCGCATGCTGTCAACAAGGCCCATGCAACATGCTGCACGCATGCCCGCCAAACACCACTGCTGTGAACCGCTGCGTTTCCCACTTCACCGTGCAGTGCATCGCTAGCCTTTGGCCTGTCCAATGAGCCGCATGCCGTGTTCCATGTCTCTCCTCGTCTGCCTCAAGCTATCGCTGCACTCGGCGCGGAAATTTGTTCCTTTTGCGCCTCTGCAGCACCACTGCCTTTGACCCCATCTCCCTAGTGGCTGCCCGCCATGCTGCCTTTGCAACATTACGCCATGATAGCAGACATGGCCCAAACCTGTTCGCGCGCGACCTTTGAACCGTTGCATTTGGAACATGGGGCCTATCGCTCGCCCAACCTTGGACAGAGTCGTCCCCATCTGCCGGTCGCGTGCGACAAAATACCCCGCCACCACCACATGCCGGCTGCCCGCAGACCGCCTCTTACCTACTACACCTAGTACTAGCCTCCTAACGTCAGCCCAAAAAAAAAGCCTGACCCTCTCCTTGCCCAACCGTTGCTACGCGCCAGTCTGGGTTCCAAAACAAACATTGAAACGTAGTAGGCTCGTTCCAAAAAAGTCACTTCGAGCCCCACTTGGGCCCGTGACCTCCCACACTACACTCCTCTCTCCTACAGTTTGCTATCCCCCCGCGGCAGTCATGCCATGGCTTCCCTGAGCAAAGGCGCGACACGTTTGCGACTGTGTTGTACTTTCCTTTGCCACCACACCCTTCTCCACTCGCCTCCAGCATCCACATCGCTGTAGCCTGGCCAGTCTTCCAGTCCCAACTCGTCCTGTGAATTCCTGGCAAACGTCTTTGCAGCCCTGACGGCGCCATCGTTGAAAGCCCATAGGAGCAACTCTCTCTGGAAGTGCCCATCGGCTCCACTCGACGTCGTCATAAGAGAAAACATGTCCAGCCCACGCGCCTGTGCAAAGTCCTTGATCGCCTCAAGGAGCGCTTCAGGCGATGATGTGTTGGCCTCATGGCAGGCTTTCTTCTGCAAAAACTCAATTGGCTTGACAACGCAGCTGACGCCCAGCTTCTGGCCCTGGTCCCATTGCTTGTAGTCCTTCCGCAGTATGTCTTGCAGCTTCAGGCTGCCAATGTCCTTCTTTGCAGCGTCAATCTCCTCAAAGAAGCCGGTGCGATCGAACCTTGCGGCTAGTTGCGGACAAAGCATAATCTTGGCTTCGAGATAGGCTACCGCCTGACGATCATGCTCCGTCGTCTTGTTCGCATCGTGGAGATTGGCTGTGTCGATAAGAATGCTCGCCAGACCCAGCTGGGCGGCATCTGCGTCCCATCGTCGAACAAACGCGGCATCGTTTGACAGGCTGTCGCCTTGTGCGTGGGCTGCACCAGACGACATCGCCGATGCCGAGAGGGTGTCCCACGCTGCTCGGCAGTAATTGGCTACCAGACTGGTACAGCTTCCACTTTTTTCAATAATTCGAGGTTCTTCCCCTGTGTCTGCTGGCACTTTGCCTTCGTCATCGTGGTGGTCGATAACACCAAGCACGCGGTCGGCATAGATCTGGCCCAGCTGGCCCTGGAGAGCATTGTGGTCTACGAGGATCCACTTTGTATTCTCAGGTGCAAGCTTGGAGCGTATTTCAGACAACGCAGGAAGGTCATCAAGTGTAATCAAGTGCTTAGACTCGATGTTAGCGTGCTTGAATACGGCCAGATACTCCGGCCTCAGCTGAATGTCTGCTGCGGGCATGTTTGTGATTGGCACATAGACCGAACTGAAGGCCTTTCTGGGCGGCGACATGGACCGAAGGTATGCGTAAAGAAGGGAGCATGACATGGAATCAAGGTCTGGACTGCATGAGTACGGAACGCGCCCTTCGTAGAGCCGGAGTCATGCTCACCGGCCGACTCATTGCCAATGACAAACGTGATTTTCTGACCGCAATCAATGGCATCACGAAGTACGCCTCTCGCGTGGGCTAGGAATCCTCGCAGCGAATTCCTCGGCACTGCCATGATGCTGCGTGGCGGTGAGACGTGCAGGTTGGTATGGTGAGCGAGCGGAGGAGTGAGGAAACCGTGCTAGAAGATGACGTACCGTGAGCTTGGACCACAACACGTGCACGCCGGGGATTGGAAAGAACAGCCTGCAGCAAAGGGAAAGACGGCTTTTCAATACTACGGTAACGGCTCACTCTAGTGTCTGCTCATAGCGGCCAAGCCCGATAAACGAGTCCCGGGGAAAGGCCAGTCTGACACACCCTCTGTTGCCCCCACAAAAGCTTCCTCTGCCACCTCTCCAGCGCTTGGAAAGGATGCTCAAAGTATTGACGCTTTCTACGTGGCTGTGACCTATCTGGCTGAGACCTTGTTCTTTTGTCACCTGCGACATCAAGTGCTTAGCTCAGCTCAACGCTGCCGGCGGGTACGCCTTTGGTGCTCCGTAGGCGGCGAGCAAAGAACTGCATGATGGGCAGCATCTCCTCGCGGCTGCTCGGCATTCCGTCGCCGTTCTTCTTCCACTCGTGAATCTCGACATATTCAAAAGCGTCCTTGAGCTTGGAGACGGCGCTATCGGTAACCGCCGACTTCTTGTTGGCCTTGCAAACTAGGACCGGCGTCTTGCTCTTCTTTTCCAGCGCCTTTAGCGGTAGCGATTGTGACAGCGGACCGCCAATGCTGATTACCCCACCAAGCTCTTCGCCGTAAAACTCGGCGGCAACCTCTAGCCCAACCATGCCACCTTGTGCAAAGCCGAAAACCATAATCTCGCGCGCTTTGTAACCGCATGTTTCAATAAGCCCTTTGCGAATGACATCGTCAAGCAATAGCTTCGTCGACTTCTCTAGGCCGGTGTCCATGTCCAGTTCCCCAGTGCTCGAGTCAAATATCATGTCTTCGCCCCAGTGCATTCCTCCAAAATCGAATGGTACCGGGTTCGGCGCTTGTACAGCTATGCATGCTGTCTCTGGGAGGTTCAGTTGTCCTCCGAGCTTTGTGAAAGGCTCATGCGTGTCGCCGAGGCCGTGTAGTAGGATCAGGACGTTGGTGGGTTCCGAGGAAGGCGCTGGAGCAGTTAGTAGAAGCTGAAGAGAAGTTGCAGACCTCACATACGCGGTGTGATGCTCAACACCACTGACGAAGGGAAATCTTCTTTGGTCGGAAGTCGGCCTGGCATCTCGTCGCAAGATACGGTAAGTGGTGTGGCTGAGCTCAGCTCTCGGAGGGGCAGACGATCGCGGGGTTCGAGACAACATGATGATCGGTGATCCGCGCTCACTAAACGGCCAAGCTTTCTACCTCGACCAGCTTGACAACCACACCTCGCCTTCTAATGATTGCAAAGCCACGGGAAAAGCGACACATGTTCACCGCTTGCTTCCCCCATGAATCTTTAAGGCATGAACTCAGCTTGTTTCAGCTACCCCGCTCCGGCCGTGGATTCAAACAATTGGTCACTCAATGCTAAGCTCTACCAAGGAAGCTTATTTTACCGCTCCATTAATCCCGCAGCTCCGGAGCCCACAATTCGCTCCATTACGCACGCATCTATACCCCCTTGGGCCATGCTCCATGTATTCAACCATAGGCACTGGTACAAGGCGTGGCCAAATCACGTCATGAGGCGCCGAGGACCCTGAGGTTGCTGGATCACTGAGCCACATCTGGACCCTGTCTGGCTGAAGGATCCTCCAGAGAGGGGCACCTATTGGTCCTGACGGATGTAATGCACTGTTTTATGGATGCTTGGTTCTGGCTGGCGCTGACGCGGCGCGGCAGGCAAGGTACACATGGCGACTGGACGAGGACCATATAAAGGCGTATCCGGCCTGCTTCCAACCGTGTCCATTCATCTCAACTTTACCTCTCTACAAATCCTCACTACATCTTATCAACGACATTAAACCAGCACATCTCAGTCACAATGGGTTTCTGGGGTGAGTTTACTACAACTTTGCTTTTACCATCCTCAGGAGACTGAGAAACTGACGGGCGGCTACTAGGCGAAAACGAGAACAACTACGAGAGGGTGTACGAGAATCAAAACTTTGAGGAGCACAAGTCCAGCCTGGGCCACGAGGTGATTGCCGGAGGAGCTGCATTTGCTGGCTTCAAGGCCTTCGAAGATGCCCAACGAAGGGAGGGTATGTGACATCGACGTGTGCCTGTTTCCATGACCTATGCTGATTGTTCTGTTAGGCAAGACTGTAAATCACGCATTCGCCAAAGAGCTGGTCGCAGGATTCGCTGCTGCTGAGGTATGTACCGAACAGATTCCACAAACCGTCCGAGTCTAACATTGTCAGGTCGACAAGCTTGCTGAGACAAAGGGAGAGGACTGGTTCGACCGTGAAAAGGCCAAGCACGAGGCAAAGAGGCACGCCGAGCGCATGTACGACGAGCACTACGTTGACAACCATGGTGCCGACCAGTATGACCCGAACCAATACGGCCGGCCGGAGAGCTTTGACAGGCGCGGATGGTAGATTGGTTGACGGGACCACAATCGAATCGCACTAGTACCACATGCTTACATGCACCCTTATCTTTGCTCATGGTTCCTATTTTGTCCACTGTGAAGACATGTACCATCTTAACAAAGCGCTGCATCCATACGCCTAGTGGATAAATCTCCATTTGAAATCTGGGAAAGCGATCTGACGTATAATGACGTGGGGACCCATGCGCCAACCTGCCAAGTTGGACATGATTCGTGGGTTTCGCGGACGTGAAGACATCAAACATGCCAACCAGCAACCTTTGTAGCACAGTTGAAACCTTGAGGTGTTTACAGATAACTATCACCTCGACGCCTGCGGCCACAATTCCGCACGTGGCGGCCCACTGACGTTTACTGGCTGGTGCTGGACCCCTAGATGTACTAGCAAAAAACGCGCAGTGGCTGTTCCTCCTCTTCACTGCGGCTGACGCATTCACGAGACTGCTATGAAGTTTGCAAAGTGAGACAAGACTGCTGCAACAACGACCGACCACAATTACTGACGGCGACAGGGAATTGGAGCGCGATCTTGTGCCAGAGTGGAGGCTCAAGTACTTAGACTACAAGGTGCGTTGCCGTCCGACGCGTTAGCCTGCACCTAGTTCGATCCAGGGATTGACACGACCTCTAGTTAGGGAAGAAGAAGCTCAAGGCCATCGATCGCGCCCTCCGCCATGTCGAATCGACCCCGCGATTGCGCAGGCGTGGCGGCAGCAGCAACATACTGCCCTCGCCATTGGACGCCGCCCCCAAGTACACGTACCTCAACCGCGAGCACACCCACCAAGGCGAAACAAGCAATACCAGAGACACTGAAGACCTGAGAGCGCTCGCCATCACAAATACCCGCAGCCAGAATAACTTGCGCCAGAGGGCCGCGGGCAGTCAGCTTGGTCGCACGCCAGAAGAAGAGCCCTTGAATGGGCGGCGCGAGTTCTCCCAGCTGGGCAGCAGCTATGGCAGCTTCTCGGCAACGAGCCCTCCCCAAGGCACATCGAAAGGCATTGCGGGCAAAACCAAAGCACCTCCGTCTCTGAAGCTCCCTGGAGCAGCCCTCGACCCCGACCAGGTTTCTCCTCATGTTGGTGTATCGGGGGAGCCGCTTGCCAAGGCAAAGACGGTGACGCTGCCGCCACCTGTGGAGCCAGAGACCGAAAATGCCTTCGAGGTGGGCAAGACGAGGACGCCCAGCAAGCACCACAACTCCTTGCCTGCCAGGTATAAGAGCGTCTTCAGCCCCAAGCGTGTAAACTCGACGCCCGGGCCCATCACTCCGTCACACGCACGTCCGTCTATCCGCCGCTTATTCTCAGCGAGCAACAAGACCCCTCCAGGCACCCCGAGCGACGTACCTCTGGAGGCGTATCGCGATTTCGATTTTCGCCAGGCCGAGTTCTTTAGGTTTCTCGATAGCGAGCTAGAAAAAATTGAGAAATTTTACAAGGAGAAGGAAGATGAAGCCACCAACCGCCTGGCTGTTCTGCGCGACCAGCTCCATATCATGAGAGATCGCCGCATAGACGACATCATTCAACGGCAGACTGACAAGATCAACGCCAGAGCACAAAAGAAGCACGATGGGGACCATGGTCTTGACGGAGGCGAGCAATCTCAACAAGGCAGAAGCAACGGCGCAACTCTCAAGGACACCCTCATGAATCCTATTGAGGCCGCATTCGAAGCCATCAATGCGGGCAAGTACGGCAAGAGCACAAAGAACATCGCACAACTCACAACACCTGCGGCCCTCCAGCCTAGAGATCACCCCGACAGTCGTCGCGACTTTGCTCGGCGCCCGGACTTGCCAGAGGTGCCATACCAGACTGCCAAACGGAAGCTGAAAGTAGCGCTTCAAGAATACTATCGTGGACTCGAGTTGCTCAAGGCCTACGCTTTGCTCAATCGAACCGCCTTCCGCAAAATCAACAAGAAGTACGACAAGACGGTGAATGCGCGCCCATCGTCTCGTTACATGAATGAAAAGGTAAACCATGCTTGGTTTGTCAACAGCGATGTCATCGAGGGACACATTCGAACCACAGAAGATCTATATGCAAGGTACTTTGAGAAGGGAAACCACAAGGTCGCCGTGGGAAAGCTGCGCGTCAAGTCGGCACGCGGGGGCGACTACACGGATAACACCTTCCGCAATGGTCTCCTGTTGTCCGCAGGTACCATACTCTGCATTCAAGGACTCATCCAAGCAAACACCATAGCTGACTTGCATCATCCGGGTTCAAGTACGCTGGCAATGAATACGAGCTATCTACTGCAGGTAAGACGAGGTCATTCCTTGCTACCGACGCTGCTAACAGCCCTAGATCTATGCTGGATATTTTCTCATCAACTTCCTCACTCTTCTCTTCTGTCTGGCGTGTCGCGTCTGGCACGATAACAAGATTAACTACATTTTTATCTTCGAATACGATACCCGCCACCACTTGGATTGGAGGCAACTTGCAGAGGTGCGTAAATCGCCACGTAAACGCTGATAGAGACTAACGTATGACAGATTCCCTGTTGGTACCTATTCATGCTGGGTTTGTTCATGCAGATCAACTTCCATCAAGTTGGTGGACAGCGATTGTACCTGTACTACCCGGTCATTCTCATTGGCATATCCGTCGCTCTTTTTTTCAACCCCTTCAGAGTTTTCTATTTCCGCACTCGAATGTGGCTGCTGTACTCATTGGTAAGCTTTACACATGCTGCCAGCCCTGCTTGAATTAACATCCTGTTAGTGGCGCCTGATGCTTGCCGGCGTGTACCCTGTGGAGTGGCGAGACTTTTACATGGGCGACATGTTCTGCTCATTGACATACAGCATGAGTGTAAGTCTCATGAACCTTGTTTCTGCTCTACTTTGCTAACCTCAACAGGGTATTGCTTTGTTCTTTTGTTTGTATGCACACGATTGGAACAACCCACCTCAGTGCAACTCGTCTCATCTGCGTATCACCGGCTTCCTTTCTGCATTGCCCGGCGTGTGGCGGTTGCTGCAATGTCTTCGTCGATATAGAGACACTGGCAACAAGTTTCCCCATCTGCTAAACGGTGGAAAGTACACTGCCACTATCCTGTTCAATGCAACGCTTAGCATCTACCGTCTGGACAATCGAACTTCCACCAAAGCAGTGTACATCACCTTTGGAATCATCAACGGTATCTACACGAGCTTCTGGGATATCTACTACGACTGGAGTTTGGGCGACCCGCACGCAAAGTATCCCTTTCTACGGAAAGAACTCGGTTACAAAAAGGTTTGGTGGTACTACACGGCTATGTGCATTGATCCAGTGTTACGAAACATTTGGGTTTTGTACACAATTGTACCACTGCAGAGCCAGCACTCGAGCGTGACGTCGTTCCTCGTGTCTCTTCTTGAGATACTTCGAAGAGGCATGTGGTCAGTCTTCCGTGTGGAGAACGAGCATTGCACCAATGTCGGGCGCTTCCGCGCAAGCAGGGATGTTCCTCTTCCGTACTATCTCCCTGCTTCCGCGGAAGAAGAAGAAGATCACTCATCTGGCATTCCTCGCGGACCCCAACAAATCGATGAGGAACAACCTAGCGAAGCACAACCACCCACTCCAACGGAGCCAGACCACGGTCGCCCCGCTACAGCTACTGGTGCACAGGTCGAGAGCTCCCAGGCGTCGGCTCGCAAGCGTCGCGGTCCTCAAGACGAGTTCCGACCTTCCCCTCTGCAGCGGGCGTTCACCCATGTCGGCGACATCTTTCGCGATGCACACGCCCAGGATTTTGAGCGCAAGTTGAAACCAGAGCTGGGGCGCGACCCGCGCAATACGAGCAAGATGGATGATGATGATTCCGACGACGACGATTCTGACAATGACGATGAATCAGGCGAACTTGCCAACAGTCGTGGCAGCGATGGTGCTGAGGACAAAGACAGTGACGCAGAGCGCGAGGTGGAAAACGAGGCACATGACGATGAAGAGCAGAGCGCGTTGGCAAGAATCCGCGAGGACTTTGTTATTGGAGTTTCAAACGCTCGCTCAGATCGCACTCATACGTGATATGTCAGATATATGTATGGAGCAGTGCAAACAAGACTCCGTCTGTTCGATTTGTACAATCAAAAACCTTTTGACCTTCTTCCGTGATGTTTCGGTGTTGAGCGAAAGCAAGATTATGTACAAACAGACAGTACAGATTCTAGCGTGGGGCGATGAGGGCCGCGGCGGTCGGGATGAAGCGAATGCGCTAGTTTGCTTTGAGCAAAGATATTAGAGCAGGGCTTGCATTGGTGGGCGAGCGACATGGGTACTGCAGTCATTTTCGTCACGACTCTTGTTTTGTCGGAACGTCGATGCATGAAAAGAAAGGATATCACAAGAGCGGTGGCTTGAGCTTGCGTGATGTTGACAGCGTAAGGCAGGGATGGCAAATGTTGAATCGCGATGGATGCAACCGACGGCCGATGCTGCACGGAGGGTGGCTCCACTATAAGACCCGCACCTAGCTGGGGGACCAAATCGGCGTGACCTATTCGCAGTAACGCTTGCAAGGGACACGGCAATGTTTGAATCATGGACGAAATTTGACAGCATTGTTCAATGCCACTAGGGCCAGGAACGGGATGTTGGAAATTGAGACGGATCGTAGCTTGCTTCGTGCGCGGGAAACAAGCCGCGCAAGGTGCAGTGGTAGTGCGATAGGCGAGACCACTGAGATCGCGCTTTTGCACACAGATTTGGCTCGTGTGGTGGAGAAGCCAGGCACGGGCAACGGTGGCAGTGGCATGCCGTGGTGGCTGAAAAGAAGCAAATATCGCTGACGTAGCTGTACAAAAGCTTTGGCGCAGCGCGACGCGATATCACGTGACTAAGAAGGGGTATCACAGTTACTGGAGCAGTACTCGGTAGACATTAGCGGCACGACGTGCGATGATCGGACATTGCTCTTGGAATCGCATCATGTCACACTCGTCGGTTTGGAGAAGGGGTGTGCGACTGCGTGATTTGCGGGGTAGGTGGCTGGCTGACGCAATTGGGTTATCGCAAGCTGCTGGCATTGAGCGAGTGCATGAGGACATGGCGGATGCATGCGGTTGCTGCTAACGGTGATTGGCGCGGAACGTTGTACAGAGAAGATGAGGGTGAGCAGGGCAGCACAAACAAGTCGGTCGTCCATCGGTCGGTGTGGTAGACCCTGAGGGCCTTATGATGCTAGGTGACGCCACTGGGTAATGTGGGATCGCAATATCAGTGACCGGCCACTCAACAGATTCCTGAACAAACCATGACCTTCCTGCAAAGGTATTGCGGCAGGCAAGGGGGTGACTGGAGTAGAGACGGCCGATGGCGCTGTGGACCTACGCCTAGCAGTAGTCCGGCAGAGAAAGGGCAGGAATATCTGGTGGAAGCGCGGGAACCGTGTAATCATGCGGCCAGAAAGAGCACTACAAAATACGGTGAGCAGTAGGGCAGGCCGACACACGAGAGGCGACAGGGTTGCTTTGTCTCTTGAACTGCACCGCCGCTTGGCAGTGATTGGTCCCCATGACGCGTGCATCCAACGGCAGGGGGCTGCTCGTGTTTGGGACTAGTCGAGTAGGTGGAGAGGCGGGTTGACAGCTGCGAACGGTCGCGGTGGGCCAAGTCGTCGTCGTCGAGTCAGTTAGCGGAGATGAGCAGCGAGCCGTCGGTCCAAGTGTCCCATGCTGCACGCAACGAACGGCGCCGTCCCAGTGCGAGGTGAAGGGCGGAACAAAAACAAATGGGCGAGGCTGCAGCGCGGACGTCCATGTCGTTGGTGGTGGAGAGCGGGCAGGACTAGTCGGGGGTGAGAGTGGGCACGGTGCATGTCACTCATTGAGGGGAATTATCGGGCCGTGCTTGCTCCCATCTAGCGCGCCATGATAAGCTCCGCGCTCATGTGGCCTGCCCTGCACTTGCCCGTAAAACCTTGATTCCCATCTCTTCAAGACATGCGACTTTCCTCGACCTCTTTCTCCTCCTTCAATTAATTCTAATTCCGCAAACATGCCTCCGGATCCGAAAGACGCGCCTTTTCCCTTGAAGCAAATCATCATCATTGGTACGCGAAATTTCCATGAGCCGTCATATCACCGTCATGACGCAATTTCTGACTGCTGCACAGGAATATGCCGATTCTCCGAGCCTCTCGCCTTCAATTCCATTCTGGCCTACTCTCCTGTAATGGTTGAGGATCTGGGCATTTCCCACCGTGATGCTTCCTTCTATGCCGGATTGCTGGTCTCGGCATACGCCATCGCAGAAGCCATGACTGCCCCGTTATGGGGCATGGTGTCCGATGTTTACGGCCGGAAACCTATCGCTCTCAGTGGACTGCTGGGTGTTGCTCTGTCAAGTCTGATGTTTGGACTTGCGCCCACATATTGGGTCGCCTTGCTCGCGCGTTTCATCGGCGGTGCACTGAACGGAAACGTCGCCATCATGCAGACCATGGTAGCAGAGATGGTCAAGAACCCTGCCCACGAGCGTAAGCATTGTCATCAAATCGGCGTTTGGCACTACTAATGTAAAACAGCACGCGCATACGCAACGCAACCCTTTGTCTGGACATTGGGCGGTATTATCGGCTCGGCAATGGGTGGCTTCCTGGCGCAACCAGCAAGATTGTACCCTAATACATTCGATAAGGACGGCCTCTTTGGGCGCTACCCCTACCTTCTGCCTAACCTTGTTGCAGCTGTCGGAATCTTACTAGCTATTCTTCAAGGCATGATCTTCTTAGAAGAGACTCTCGTCCGCGAGGAGAAGCCAGAGGAAGATAACAGCATTGCGGACCATCATGACCACCATGACCACCTGGACACCATCAACGAGACCCCGGCCGACGAGAGGAGCCGCCTCCTACCGCCGCCCCCCAACCACCAGCACCTTGGCCGTGAGCCGCGCGGTTCGACTGCTGGATCTACGCGCCACCGTCCTTCCATTGCTAGCTTTACGCGCGATCGTCTGGCTTCCATATCTGTGTCTGACAGTATTCGTCAAATTCGCAAGCGAGCTTCTTTCCTGGAAGAAGGAATGCCCATGGCATTCGACCAGCGCTTCGACATTCGCCGCTCATCCTTTGGAACCATGCACTCGATCAAGATCCAACAAGACGTGTTGCCTATTCGCGGCGGCCCGGCTCCAAAGCCTCGAAGGACGTTCAATCAAACCGTCGTCATGGTTATTCTTGCAATGTCCATCTTTGCTTTCCATCAGATGGCATTCATTTCGATCCTTCCAGTCTACGTCCTAGACCCCAAGGCCAATAAGGGCTTGGATCTCCAGGGCGGTCTCGGTCTGGATATTCCGGATGTAGGAGCCTTCCTGACCGTAAATGGTTTCATCACGCTCTTCGTCCAAGGTTTCATATTCCCCATCTTTGTCGAGTGGGCCGGAGTCTGGAATTCTTTCATTTGGATGATCATCTTGTTCCCAATCACCTACATCATCATACCGTTCATCTCTGCCTTTCCCCACACATTTGAGGCTCCGGGCATCTATCTGGTTCTGTTCCTCGAGGCCTTCTTTGGCATTATTGTGTTCCCATGCGCCTTGATTCTCATGAAGAATGCTATCCCGTCCCCACTGGTCCTCGGTCGTGTTAACGGACTTGCCATGTCGGCATGCTGTCTCGCAAGAACTATTTCCTGCCCGCTTGTTGGATTTATCTACTCTATCGGAGGCTCTGCAGCAGCTTGGTTCAGTCTTGCTGCCATAGCTATCATTGGCATCGTCCAGCTGCTTTGGGTTCCCAAGGAAGATGTCGGAGCAGTCACGATCGACAACGGCCTCAAGAAGGTCATCCATGATGACGCTGATGAGGATGCAGTTGACGACATCTCTGTTATTGAGTCTGTGCGCTAAGACCCTTCAGCTCTGCTTACGAGTGCATTGTTTAAGAGACGGTTGATTCCAGTTCGACTGTCTTGAAATTTTTCATCTTTCCATATTTGCATAGTCCTTTGGCGTTGCTGATCAGTCCCGGGGCCTTGGCGTCTCAAATGGCGGGCATTTCACTTCCTCTTGCATAGCACATATTCTCGAGCCCGGTTTCATCGACTAAGCTTGCATTTGCTTTACTTTCTGTCCATCCTTTTCAAGCAGACTGTCTAAAGTAAGCTAAGCAGTGCACGGTCAATTTGATCTACAAAGATCTTTGCCGGGCCCGCAGTGGATCTTTCGCTAGGATGGTCGGCTATAATAATTTCACCGAGCTTGCTACTCAGGCAATTAGTGGGACGCAACTGCAAACATGCATCTCTATGCCTGTCGATTCGGAAGTGCAGCAGATTCCCACCGCGGTTGTAAGCCGGACATTCAGAGGTTCAGAGAAGTGCAAGCAATATCTGAGTATTCGAGTGAATAGGAAGGGAAAGGACAATGCCATGGACCACGAGGCTACCGCATGCGGAATGCAGTAAGACGGTTAATTGTAAATCCGGTGTCCCATGCTCATGGAAAGATTGCATCATAATGAGAACTCTCAGCATAGCAAGTGATAGAATACGATACATCGAGACTCATTATGCCAGCTTCCAGTATATGTGTTGTGACTCGCAATTGCTTCACGTGATTGGCACGACGAAACACGCATGGTGTTCGTCGGTGGCGGACTTCCGACTCCCGGCTTGGCAGTAGCGCGTACCTCTCCGCGGCAAGCTGGTCCTTGATCCTAAGCAACCGTTTACTCAACGCCACACCCACGCTCGAATAACAAAGCCTGGTGATGCTTCTCTAGCAGAAGCAATTCACTATGACGCTTGACGCGGTAGTGCCACCATGGATCACTGGGGCGACCCTTGGGCCGACAACAATGTCGAACAAAAGTCGCCGACTAAGAACGCGGTGATCTCGTCTCCGCCTCCCACGTTTACGCCTGCTCCGGTCGTATTGAACGGCTTTCTTGACGATGCAGGATGGGGAAATGAAGACGAAGGTTTTGGAGACTGGACCAATCCGACCGAGACCGATGCTACCCCTGTGCCCTATGCAGAGACGGAGACACTTGCTTCGAAGCCTTTGAACAACGGTCATATCAGCGAGCATTCTCCACGCTGGGATGTGGATGAGAGTGCCGACAATACTATTGAAGTCAGTGATGGGACATGGGCAGGACAGAAGCTAGATCCTTCTGGTCTTGATAATGGCACGTCGGATACGTCGGAGACATCAACAACTGTTCCAACAGATGCAGACCAAAATGCACATCGAGACACGAACGAACCCCGGAATCAATCGCAGACTGATGACACCTCCTCCGCGCGCCCTTCTTCATCACAATCAGAGGCTAGCCGCCATGCAGCGCCGGTCCAATCCTCTCGAACATCTCTGGAAGAGGAGCAAGTTATTGGAAAACCTAGCATAGAGGAAAGAGGATCTAGCGAAGGGCACGGAAATCTCACGAAGTCCCAAGGTGAAGAAGAAGATGATGCGTCTAGTCTGGGGACCGACAGTACTGAAGACGGGTATGGTACTTCCACAGCGGACACACTCTTGACAGAAGGTCCTCAGAGCCAAAACGACACCGCAGAGACAGTGGCTATCGACTCGAAAGAAGACGCACATAAATCTACAGGGTCACGGACTGAGCCAGGAGTATCACCACCGCCTACCAATACTACCACCGCCTCTCCACTTCGCAAAGGTGTGTACCAGCTTGATACATCTCTTCTCGACGAACTTTTCCAGCCTCAAAAAAGCGAGGCAGAGTTGGATGACGCCCCAGAGGATCCGGTGTATTCAACTTCGGCTCGTAAGGCTTGGTACAGACTCACACGTAAGCAGATTATGAGGGAGTTCAACAGCGGCAACAGCGATGACAGCTACATTCGAGTTACATGGCTGGGTTCCCAGATCCGGAACGAGGTTCACAAGACTGTAGCAAGATGGGCGCGGGAAGACCGCATGTCGGGTACAGGGCCTGGCGCTGGAGCTTCGTTCTACTGGGACACCCCAGCACCAGCAGAGCCCAAGATACCCAGAGGTCACCAGCGCACCAAAACTTCAGTCCCTACTGAGCGCATCGCTGCTCCTATGAGGCAGAGCCTTCCACCTGTTGCCACAAACACAGCAGCCGCATTCAACTGGAGCTCCCCTACATCTACGATAGATCCCTGGAAGCAAGACAGTCCGAGCTTACGCTCAGCAGTCTCATCTGCTACATCAAACCCCATTGCTGCACACAATGAACAAAAGCAAGAGTCTCGTGCGGCTTCGATGGAACTTGCGTATGGTGTTGGAGAAACCAAAGGGCAGCAATCCGTAATTTCTCCTGAAACACCCGCTGTCGCAAGCACCATTCCACCTCCGCCTCCGGCCGCAAGCTCAGAAAACTCATGGGAAGAACTCAACACTGTAGCGACAAACACCAACATCACAGAACAACACGCGACTATACCAGATGACGAAGACGATGATTGGGGTGAGATGATATCAAGCCCCACCATTCCGGCTCCTGTTTCAGCATTTCCAAGCTCTATATCCACGCCACCTAACGGTACTGTGTCACCTTTCGCACCAGCCCCTGACACGTCATTGATTCAAGATTCATCGGACGACGCAATGCATGCAGCTTCGATCGTTCGCCTAAAGAGCACCATCTCTCCAACTTCAGCCATATTTGGGCGAAAGAGCTTCGTTCCACTCGGCGCTGAACCAGGGCCTATTGGACCGGGGATCTTGAAGCCTGTCAAGCGACCGCTGGTTTCCACCCCCGAGAAACTCAAGGATGAGAGGCCACCAGAGCCACGGCCAAAAGCTCTTCCTAAAGTGCAAGCCATTGAAGATTGTGTCCAGGACTCTGATACTCCTGTAAACGACGCCTCAGACGATTTTTCTGCATTCGAATATAGTAGTCCAACGCTGGAAGTTGCCAAACCCACGACTCCGCCTCAAGCTCCTATGCGAAATGAGCCCATAACAGATTCGTGGGCTGATGCGGACTTCTCGATCTTCGAGTCAGCTCCAACAGTAGCGACCACCCATGCAAAGTCAACGCCTGACCCTGCATCTTCGTTTTCTGTCTTCCAGACTCCTCCACGGCCAACTAGTTCCGCATCTTCAGCCAAGACATTTACTCGGTCATCACCACCGCGGAATGTAACACCGCCAGCCATTCAACCTCTAACCGGCGCTACCAACTCTGCCCAACGGCGGAAGAATGAGGAGGAGCGGACTATCAGAGACATTCTGGCTGGCCTACCGGATTTGAGTTATATGCTGCGATGATAAAATACGCCCTTTTCAATGATTGTGATTGTGATTGT
>JAODYC010000003.1:452800-475681 GCA_026262405.1 Curvularia hawaiiensis
AACGCTAAGTCGCGTCCGACACTGACCAGGACTTCAAGACAACTCAAGGCAAAGCCTCTACAACCATGAACACCATTGCAGAAGACGAGGCTTTGAGCGAGAGTATTGTCCAAGGGTCAGAACCAGATTTTGGTTGTTGATATATCATTGTGTAGTACTGTACGCTCACGAGATGCAGTCTGGTAACTCGCTGGGGTATCATACCTGTACGCCTGCAAATGCCCATTTCAATCCTAAAAAATGTGTATGGTGTCTTAATCTGTCTCATCTCCACCGCCTCGTTCCATGCGAGCTCTGATATCTCGCACGAGTGCCTTCGCATCTTCGACTTCCACGCCATCTTGACATAGTTCATTGGCAAGCTCCATTGCTCTTTGATACATGCCGCGCATGTACTCCCAGCGAGCGAGCCATAACCTAGCTTTGCTTGTTGTCGCTGTGACACCGACACCGCCTGCCCCTTCAGACCCAGTTTCTTCAAACTCGGGCCCTTCTTCCTGTGCGAGTACCAACTCCATGTACGCTGCGCACTCGTTCATATTGTGTATACGCTCATACAGTAAGGCGATTTGGTAGAGGACTTCGGGGTCCAAGATGCCTCCTCCGAGCCCGGAGACTTCGCCGCTGCCGAACGATGCACCGATGCCTGCGTCGTAGTACGAACCAGCCACCAATGCGCGCTTGTATGCTCGGATTCCGTTCATGACTTTGCCGACCTTGCCAAAACACTGTCCAACAGCCATCCAGAGCTTCGGATCGTACGGTCGTAAAGCAGCGGCCCGTTGGTGGTAGAAGAGAGCATAAGAATGCATTTCCAGCACCTCATACGTCTGTCCCAGTCCATACCATGCACGGTAGTCCTTTCGGTTGACATCGACAGCTCGCCTATATGATTCGATAGCGGCATGGGTGTTCTTCATCTCGACAAATTCGTGGCCCATCAATGTCCATGCAGATAAAAATGTGCGATCGAGTGTCAAAGCCCTTCGAAAATACATGACGGCTTTTTCGTGTTCCGACTTGAGCGAATAGTAATTGCCTACCACACAACATGTCTCAGGACGAAATTTATCGGTGGACGTGGCGAATTGCGCTAAGAAGGCCAGTTTGGGTCGCATGCCCATGACATATAGTATGTTTGAGTAGTTATCCAAATGGTCCACCCGATGTGGATCCGAGATGAGCAGGTCGGAGAAGATCTGTTCGGCATCGTCAAAGTCTTTGTTGTGGTAGTGTAGGAGTGCGCGTTGAGTCTTCAGAAATGCCGATGTGGGAAAGATGGTAAGGATCTGCGACAAGGAATCATGTATCTGCTCAGTCACAACGTACAGCTCCTGCGATGATGTTACGTGAAAGATGAAGGTCATGAGATTTTGCGGCAGGCGCTCAACAATGTTGTTGAGATCTTCGGTAGTGCTGAGCAACGCCTGCAGCTCTTGCCATGCACCCCAGTTGTACGTGTATTGGTGAACACTCTTGACCAGATAGTCGATGGCGAGCTGCTCGTTCTTTCCCTTGGCCAGCACCATGCCGTAGAGATACTCGAGCCAGCCCTGTGGTTGTCGACCACTGTTAGGCAGGTCCCTGAACCACTCCTCTAGCACAGCCGACACGACCGGCAGCTCCTTGTTCATGGTGACGCCTCCATCTTGCGGACCAAGTATCATTTCGCTGTCTTCATTCATACGCTTCTCGCCCGCAATGTACTTGGCATAGAGGGCAAGGAAGAGCGACTTCTGACTGATGCCCTTGACTGTATCGTTGGAGAGCTTCCCCTTGGTTGGTGTGAACATGGTCGCCTTACCCTTGCCCGACTGCCTGGACTTGGATGTGGGGGTTGAGGATGCATGTGATGCACCCTTGGGTAAGGGCCCCGGGAGAAATACGGCGGCGCAGCGATCATATTCTCGACAATCGAAGTAGGTCTTTGCGAGTAGGAACTTGTGTGCTTCACGTGCTTCTAAGCGCGCTTCCGTGGGGTCTTTGGGTACGGGATTTGGTGTTTGAGGGGGATGGGCGTCTGACATGGGCGAGTCCACGTCTGTGTCTGAGCCATCGTCGTCGGTTGAGGGGAGGGAGTCGAGTAGCTCTGCAGCCCTTGTCAACATCAGCATTCATCAACCAGTCGTCCTGAAGGCGCAGTACACACCATTTCGCCGAGTGATAGAGACAGCGCTCTGTGCAGCTGATGACGGCGTCCTGGAGCTGTGCCTTCAATTGGGCCTCATCAGCCTGCGATAAAGTGCCCATGACGACTTGAGTCGGGGGCGGCAGATTCTATCCTTGGCTTTGGTGCATTCACAAAGCTCTATCGCGTACCTCCACGGGCAGCCAATGCACGCGTTGTTGGTGAGCTGCCTGTCTAGGTAGAGTGGGGTCAACAAACAATGGCCCGGCCGAACCTTTCACCGATAGCGCCGCGGAAATTAGCGCTGTTCACCGCCCTCACCCCTACATCCCTACATTTGCTGCTGACCCCTCAGTCTTGAATCTTGAGCATTGCAGCACAGCAAACAAAACCAGTTCGGTAATACCAACCAAGATGCCAACCACATTGAAAGAGTTTGAGAGCGTATGGCCACGCATTGTTGCCGACCTCCAGGAGCACTGTAAACAATACAAGCTGCCCCAGCAGTCCCTTGATTGGTTCACAAAGGTAAACCCTGATTGAACACCCCAGGTTCCATGATACTGACTTTTCCGTCTAGTCGCTCGACTACAACACTGTCGGCGGAAAATGCAACCGAGGAATGTCTGTCATTGACACCACATCCATTCTCCAGGGCAAGACGCTTGATCCATCATCTGAGGAGTACTTCCGTGCAGCCCTTCTAGGATGGATGATCGAACTTCTCCAGGCCTTCTTCCTCGTCTCTGACGACATTATGGACTCTTCCAAGACGCGCCGTGGAAACCCTTGCTGGTACCTTGCACCCAAGGTCGGCATGATTGCCATTAACGACGCTTTTATGCTTGAATCTGCTATCTATGTGCTGCTAAAGAAGCATTTCCGTCAGGAGAAGAGCTACGTTGACATGATGGAACTGTTCCATGAGGTCACCTTCCAGACCGAGTGTGGTCAGCTTTGCGATCTCCTCACTGCCCCTGAAGATGATGTAAACCTCGACGACTTCAGCTTGGAGAAGTTCACTTTCATCGTCATCTACAAGACTGCCTACTACTCCTTCTACCTTCCCGTTGCACTGGCTCTCTACCACACTGGTGCTGCGACACCAAAGAATCTGAAAACCGCTGAGGAGATTCTCGTTCCTATGGGCGAATACTTCCAAGCCCAAGATGACTTCCTTGATGCTTTCGCGGACCCTTCGGTTCTTGGCAAGATTGGCACCGACATCATGGACAACAAGTGCTCATGGCTCATCAACCAGGCTTTGAAGAAGGCCAACCCCGAGCAACGGAAGCTGCTTGATGAGAACTACGGTCAGAAGGATTCTGAGAAGGAGGCCAAGGTTAAGGAGTTGTACCACGAGCTGAAGCTCAAGGAGTTCTACGAGCAGTGGGAGGAGGAGCGTGTTGCCGATCTGAGGGCGAAGATTGCCAACATTGATGAAAGCGAAGGTCTGAAGAAGGAGGTCTTCGAGGTTTTCCTCCAAAAGATCTACAAGAGGAGCAAGTAATTTAAGAGCTGGATACTACAGTGCCCGCAATGAGATACCATATGATTCCCTTTCCACTGTCCTCGTTCTCAACCTGTTCGATGTGATTTCATTATTTTTTCCTTTTCCTATTTGAGCACAAGTATGGCAGACTGATGCGGAAGCATGCCAGTCGTGTTTTGCGCGGCCAATGAATGTTGGACAGGCCTACAAATTTCCCGACACTAGCTCTACAAATCACAATCCGTGGCTGGGGCTCCTTACTCTCGGTGTATTCAGATAGTAGAACGAAAATTGCCCATCAACATAGCATAAGTAAGAGTTATGATCACTACGAGAAGCATCCGAGTTTACCTCTGTTCTCAAAGAGCTAAGCAGTGGCTACATGGCCGAGCCAGTCTGTCTAACTATCTGAATGCACGATGAGCTTTGCAATTGTCCATTAAGCCGCAGACCTAATAACGACTGTACTAGAACTCAATGCCTTGCTAAACTAATTTAACCTCATCGCCTATCGACTGTGTAGAATAGAAATGTACTCCGTACAGATCGATATATACTACCCGATCGGCTCGGCTAGCCTACCAAGAATGGTGCGGTCGGCTGAGCCGAAGAGCCTCATCACATCCTACAAACAGTACCTACTTACATCATCGCCATCATCAATCCAACCTTGCAACACTGCGCAGATCAGTCACGAGCAACCAAAAATGTCTTCTCAGCGTGCCGTTATTTCCGTAATCGGCTCGCTCAACGTCGACCTTGTCACACGCACAACCCGTGTCCCCGTTGCTGGCGAAACCCTCGCCAGCGAATCCTTCAACATCGGCTGGGGCGGCAAAGGCGCCAACCAAGCTGTTGCTTGTGCGCGTCTCTCACGCACAAAAGCCCAGGCTACCGCGTCGCAAGCCTCAGATGTCGAGGTGCGCATGGTGGGTGCAGTTGGAGACGATGAATTCCATCAGGGTTTCCTAAAGGCACTACGCGAGGACGGCTTGAACACTGATAAAGTGGAGATTCTGCCTGGAAAGAAGACTGGCGTTGCGGTCATCGTGGTTGAGACTGGAACAGGGGAGAATCGCATCATGTTCAACGCTGGCGCGAACGGCGAAGTGGCTGTTAAGGACTTAGTCGATGCGGATGCGAGTGTGGCGCTGTTCCAACTCGAATTACCGCTGCAGGTTGTGCTGCATAATATGGCGATTGCGCGGAAGAAGGGCGTGGAGACCATCATCAACCCTGCGCCGGCAATCCCGCTGCCAGCGGAAGCATATCAGGGGCTAGATCATCTCATTGTCAATGAGACAGAGGCAGCCATTCTGAGTGGCATTGAGAACCCGACGAACTGGGATGAAGTTGCGGCAATCTTTATCGCAAGGGGGGTGAAGAATGTTATCATCACACTGGGAGGAGAGGTAAGTTATTCATACATTCTGGAGAGCCGGGACTACTTGCTTACTGGTGACGTCAGGGCGTTTACTACAAAACCGAGAAACAGCAGGCTTCATCTCAACCGGGTGTCATCGTGCCAGCACGCAAAGTCCAAGTCGTCGATACCACTGCGGCTGGTGACACCTTCGCCGGTGCTTATACCGTCGCGGTGGCACGCTGGAAGGCCATGTCTCGGGGTGCTGATTTCAGCCTGGATGCTGCGATTGCACAAGCAAATCGAGCCGCGTCAATGACCGTGCAGAGGGAAGGGGCGCAGTCAAGTATCCCTTGGGCTGACGAGGTTCCAGAGTCCTGAGCAGAAGTAGATGCCAAAAGAGTGCTGTTGGATTCAAGTCACTGTGGGTAGGGATCTGCCAGTCTGGATTTGCAGGACAAGGAACTGAATCGCCTAAATCACTCTTATCTTAATAAAATATAACGGTCTTTTCTCCAATAATATTTTACTAGACGCGAGCCGTGTTTGTAGTGCTCGGTCACATCCCGCCCTTTCGGATATCGATATCCTAGCCCCACAGTGCTGTATCCGACCAGTCTTTTCAAGAATCCTGATTGGTGGTGATTGATTTGGAAAGACATCACAGCTTAAATTCATAGGATTAACTCATTTCAGGCGAGTGGGCATTCTAGGCTCTCTGCTTCGTTATGGCCGTGGTAAAGGTTTCCCATCTAACATATATCGGGAAACTGGGCATCGGCTTCGCCGAGCATACCCGTGCACATACAATATATTTCCAAAAACATCCAGAACCTACTTGTACTGTGTATATCCATTTCAATCATTATTTCTCTGGTTCTGCTACTACCTGTAACCCCGGTTCTTCACACTAGTCCCCGCAGTCTTCCTATGCTCGTCACTGTTTCGGATACAGCTTACATCCGACAAAAGACTCAATAATATTGTTCTGAAGTTATTTGATCCTACTTACGATAGCATCACAGTCCAATTGTATCTGGAAGGTGATTATACCAACAATGACGCTACAAAAAGCGCCACTTCCATGTCCTGAGAAAGACAACTGTGAACAGCTCGAGGATTTGGAGAAAGCCAACCTTACCAACGAACTCAAGACTCAGCATACTCACCAAGATGATATCCCCTTGAGCCAGGCAAAGCTCGAAGCCAGAGTCCTGCGCAAAGTCGACTACCGCCTGATACCCATTCTCGGCCTCTTGTACTCCGTCGCCGGCCTCGATCGCGTCAATCTCTCCAACGCCCGCGTTGCAGGCATGAACGAAGATCTGCGCTTCGACATTGGAAACCGGTATTCGATTGCACTGCTCGTCTTCTTCATCACCTACTGTCTTTTTGAAATGCCTACGACACTCCTGCTACGCCCAGTCGGGCCGAAGATTCTGCTAAACGGACTGGCCGTGAGCTGGGGGGTTGTGATGCTGGGCATGGGCTTCGTCGACGATTGGCGCCTGATAGTCGTATGTCGTATGTTGATTGGTGTGCTCGAAGCGGGATTTCTACCCTGCTGTATGTTTCTGCTAAGTACGTGGTATCAGCGGTATGAGATCCAGCAGCGAGTTTCGTGGTGGTACCTGATCAATCTCTTCGTCTCTGCATTTGGAAATATACTGGCGTGGGCCATTGTAAAGCTTGATGGTGCTCACAGCGTTGCTGGGTGGAGATGGATTTTCATGTGGGTACTATACGTTCGTCATTAAGAACCAGCTTAGGCTAACGTGCGCAAAGTATAGAAGGCGCTGCAACAATTGGAATCGCGCTGATAGGTTTCTACATGGTCATTGGCTTCCCGGACACGATGCTGGCGAGTGGTAAGATGCAAGGCTTCACCCAAGACGACCTGGAAATCGTACTCAACCGCATCGAGCGAGACCGCCGCGACTCGAAACCTGATAAGCTTTCTTGGGCCAAATTTTACCAACACGTTACAAACTGGGAGCTCTGGGTCTATGGCTTTATGTTTCTGACATGTTCAGCCCCCATATATGCATTTGCATACTTTATCCAGATAATCCTTGGAACTGTCGTCGACAGTACTGCTATTGTATTCCTGCTTTGTGCTCCACCGTACCTGGCATCCATATTCTGGACCGTTGGATGTGCCTACCTTGCCGACCGCACACGACTCCGGATGCCGTGGATGCTCACGAACGCTGCAATCACCATTGCTGGTTTACTGATCGTTGCTTATGCTTCCAATCCCGGAGCACGCTACTTCGGCGTTTTCCTAGGCGTCAGCGGTTGCAACGCTAATCTGCCTACTATAATTGCCTTCCAAAGCAACAACGTCAGAAGTGATTCGAGAAGAACGGTCGCAAACGGCGTGCAGTTTGTTTTTGCTGCTATTGGAGGCATATATGCTAGCACAACGTTCATGCAGAAGGAATACCCTTCGTATCACAGTGGGGTTTGGTGCGCAGTTGCGACTCAGTTTCTGCTTATTATCTTATGCGCTGTTACATTCTTTCATTTCAGGAGGATGAACCGTGTCGCTGACGGAGGGGGACGGGTTATACAGGAAGAAACTACATTTCGATATACCTATTGAAAAGTAGTTACGCCTTTGGGAAAATAGAATCTCAAAGAACGATTTTATTGGTCTTGACTAGTGGTGGTAGCGACCATGAGCCACCACTGTCAAACATCAAACCTACGAGTTTAATTATAATACACTCATCATACTGTCATACTAGCAGATCATCCATGGAATGGACATCCCTACATTACTTCTGTATCACCTACAAAGTAATATACAACATCTACTCTTTAGCTCAGCTCTGCAGCTCCGTTTTTACAGTATTCGCTGGGCTGTTTCGCTTTAGCCAGTGGCCCAGAAAGAAAACATATAAGCTGACCAACTTGTATGAAAACAGTGTCACCATCCTATGATAGCATCATCACATGCGCGAGAAGGTACTCCATTCCCTTCTATTTCTAGTGAGAGCAATCTATTCTTTTAAGCTAGTCTGATCCTTGGTGGAGCATGATGGCGACAAGCACCCCTGCAAACTGTCTCACGTTGTCGTGCTCTGCGTCGCCATTGGTTGACCGGCCATCATTGATCGGCACGCACAACAAGCATTCCTCTCTGAACAGCTGTATTACCTGCCATTAATAGAGACTTTTCCTAAACGAGGTGCTGTCGGATGCCACCAGGCCACCTCGTACGTTTTCATTGGCTTTGCGGGTATGAAAAGGGGAAAGCACCGCTTAAGGGGTTATACACCTAGAGGTATAAGTCAAGCTCTGCAGCGGAAGCTGAAACACCAGGTCGCATCGGTTTACCCTCACAGCCTCGACTCAACATGAAAACCTTCTCCAGATGCGCGGTCTGGGCAGCGAGTGCCATCTACTTGGTTGCTGCCCAAAACGCCAACATTACACTTGTTCCTGCGGCTACCGGTTTTGAAGGAGACAACACTGGTTTCATCTACGGCAAATCGCCGCGCCTCGTTGTGAACGATGGTAGTGCAGCAGACGGAGGCTTCCGGACGTTCTCCGTCTCCAATGGAACTTCTCTGGCCGAAAAATCTCACGAGAAAACTGGTCGCTCAAAGATTGCGGTGCCAGTTCACGATATCGATGGCCGTAACCTCATTATCAATATACCTGCGCCAAACTCATTGATCGAGGTCTTTGATGCTCAAACGGGAAAGAAACTGACCAAGGACAACAAGAGACAGCTTGGTGATTGGAGCACGGCATGCACTTGGCGAAGCGAGAAGAGTGGAGAAAGCTACGTCTTTCTGTTCGGAAAGAAGAAGGTGGTGCAGTTCTTGGTTCGAGAAACTGATGACGAAGTAGAAGTTCTAGAAGTATGATGGCCAGCATGATTCTTGAAAAGACCCCAAGAGCTAAAGTGGCATAGGTCCAAACGTTCCCAGTTGCCATCGAGGGAGAAAGCTGCTCCGTTTTCTCCAACGGCCAGGTTTTTTTCTCGGCTGAGGATCGACCTCTGTACTCTTTCCAAGCTTCAGAGACCACCAATGCCCCTGAGATACGAACTGTGGTTGAGAACATCGAAGTAGCTGGTCTCGCTACATATCATAGTACCTCCGACAACTACCTCCTGGTAGCGCATGATGAAGTGGTCGACGTGTACGATGCGATGATGAAACATAAAGGAAGCATTGCTCTGGGTGGCATCTCAGACCTTTCCATTGAGGGAGGATTGTCAGTTTTGCAATCTCCGGTTTCCGGATACCCATCTGGTATCATCGCGTTTGCTTTCGAAGGTGAAGAGAATACCGGCGTCGCCATTGGCTCTCTCGAGGGTACTCTCGCCCATCTAGGTATCCAAGCCAACACCAGATACAACCCTGCGACCAAGGCTTGCAAACATTGTGAGAGTACTGTGTCGAAAAAATGCTCCTACCATGGCTTCAGCAGCGGTGCAGGCTGTTCTTGTTTTGCTGGCTTCACGGGTCGTGACTGTTCTAAGACGGTCTGCAAAAACAATTGTTCGGGTCAAGGAAAATGTGATGGCCCTAATATGTGCAGATGCCAAGATGGATGGTCGGGCGCAGATTGCTCCTCTGTAGCTGTCAAGGCAAAATACGAGACTGAAGCCAACGGTGGTGACGGCGACGACCCAGCTATCTGGATTCATGCCACAAAGCCGGATCAAAGCAAGATCATTACCACGACCAAATCCAAGAAGGGTGAGGGATTTGGCGTGTTTGATCTACAGGGAAAGCTCTTGCAACATCTGACGGCCAACAAACCGAACAACGTTGATATCATCTACAACTTCACGATTGCCAACCGCAAAGTAGACCTTGCGTATGCCGCATGCCGAGGAGATAACACTCTCTGGTAAGTATCAAAGCCGGATCAAGAGATATGAGCTAACGGTGTCAAGCCTGGTTGAAGTCAACAGCACCGGCTATCTCAGTAACGTCTCTGGGGGCACCCAACCGCTTCCTGAAGATTACGAGCCGTACGGATCATGCAATTACCATTCAGAGGTCTCGGGCAAAAATTATCTCTTTGTAAACAACAAAGCAGCACGGTACCTCCAATACGAGCTTACAGCTAGCACCAATGGGACTTTGCAAACGACTCTGGTGCGCGAATTTCAAGGTGGCTCTGGCGGCCAAGTCGAGGGTTGCGTTGCCGACGAAAGCGCAGGATACGTGTTCATCGGCGAAGAAGGTTTGGGTATCTGGCGCTACGAGGCTGAACCTAACGGCCCCAAGACAGGTATTCTGATTGCCAAGATAGGTGATAGTAGCGGCCTTGAGGCTGACGTTGAGGGAATAACGCTTGTACCTGCGAAATCCGGACCTGGTGGCTACATTATGGTGTCGTCCCAAGGGATCTCAGCATACGTCATCTATGAGCGAGCCCCGCCGCACAAGTACGTTGGAAAGTTTACCATCGTGGACAACGAGGAGAAGGGAATTGACCATGTGAGCAATACCGATGGTATTACTGCGGTGGGTAACGCGCTCAACAAGGATTTTCCGAACGGCTTGTTCGTTACCCACGACGACGCCAATGAGCTTGCTGGAGGTGGTACAGGAAAGGAGGCGAGCTTTAAGCTTGTGAGTTTGGTGGATGTGCTAGGGGAGGAGAGAGCAAGGAAACTAGGTTACTAGGTTGACAGCATATATGGACTGGCGTGGCTTTGTGCGAATGAATTAAAGTCACATAACGCGATGGCAGCGCGCTGACGCGTGAGCACGTGATGGTGAGAATTTGGAGACTGGATCATGGTGGGGCAAGCGGGTGTGTACGCTGCCCCACTATGAGGCTTTGTCCATCGCAACCTTTACAAAAAGGCTCGAGGAAACTGGGCTGGGCTGCTCACCAAAAGGAAACAGACTCGAGTGGGAATATGTCTGCCGGAGCCTCAGCCCAAAAGCTGGACCAACTGCCGGCTGAAATGCTCGAGTTCACGCTTCTCAAGGCGACGGGCTCGCTGGCACCGCGACTCGGCCGCCTTTCGGTGCCAGGACGCAATAAGATGTTAACACCGGGATTCGTTGGAAGCACGTCGAGAGGCATCATCCCGCATATCTCGCAGGACAATTTCCAGAAGAGTATCAACCTAGGCGGTGTCTATGTTCCGCTCGAAGATTGTGGGTAGCACAACCAACTGCTGTTACACCACACACACACACACGGCTGACACATTGTAGTCGTGGAAAAGCACCCGCAGAAGACACCGCCAGTGCTCCAATATGATGTTCCAGAGCCATTACGCCGCTTCATTACCCTGCCCCCGGAGACGCTGCTCGTTCTCGGTGCGCGTCGCAACCCGCCCATACCAAGCCCACACGCAAACTCCAACACCGAAGTCGGCCTCTTGACTTCAGTCGGCTTCACCTCCGTGACATCGGAGTTCTATGCAGCGGCTACGACGAAGCTACAGCCTGACATAGTTGTGGGTCTGGCGGACATTCCCTTTGGCCAGGATGCTGTTAGTCTCAAACGCAAGGACAAAATGAGCGATAGGACCGAGACGTGGCTACGTGATCTGGTCGTCAAGAAAGGCACACTAGAAGAAAAAGACAAGAGTTGGGCCATATTTGCACCCATGTTGCCTATTGAACGCGATCTGCAGTCGTGGTACCTCGAGCATTTGATAGACGACATGGTGGAGAAGATCAGTGGTATCGCTATATATGACGCCTATCTACTTGACGACCTCCCGGACCAATTGCACCATCTTCCGAGACTTTCGTTCCATGCTCCAGCCAGCCCTCACGAGCTTCTCCGTCACATCAGCCTGGGCATGGACATATTTACTGTTCCTTTTGTAAACGACGCAACCGATGCCGGTATAGTGCTTGACTTCACCTTCCCACCACCTGCAGACGCAACGAACAGCAGTACTCGGCGTTCCCTAGGCATCGATATGTGGAGTGGCGACCATGCTCTATCTGTGACTCCGCTTTCAGAGGGTTGCACTTGCTACGCTTGCACCAAGCATCATCGCGCCTTTCTCCAGCACCTCCTTGCCGCCAAAGAAATGCTAGGTTGGGTGCTCATCCAAATTCATAATCACGCCATTCTCTCAGCTTTCTTTGCTGGTGTGCGAGCCTCGATTGAGGATGGCACATTCGATGCCCAAGTAACTGCTTTTGAGGCCTATTATGAGCCCACTCTACCAGAGAAGACAGGCCAAGGGCCGCGTATAAGAGGATACCAGTTCAAGAGCGAGTCACATGCCAAGAAAGAAAAGAAGAATCCCAAAGCGTTCAAGAAGTTTAGCGAAGACGAAATCTTGAAGCTCAAAGCTGCACATGGGCAGCAACCGAGCAAGAACCCTGAGATGAGAGATTATATCGATGACGAGGCTCTGGTGGGACTGGTAGGCTTGGAACATTCTGCCGTTGATGCTGATCCTCTCAAGCAAATAGACGGGTTGGTCATAGAAGACGATAAACGAGCTTGAAAATTTCAGTGAATACGTTCAACATCAAGCCACCGCATCACCAGTTTTACCATACACTAGCTGGTAGAGACATTAGACTTTTTTTTCTTGCCGAAAAAACTCCCACTTAATCAGACCACATTTACACCTGGTCTAGCATCGAATCTTCATACTCCCCGCTGTCTTCTATGTATCCTATCCAGGCGTAATGTCGGGTGAGGTTCTCTTAATGCGATCAATGTCCATTCGGAGAAATTGTGCGCCAGTGCTAGTGACTATGCCAGACACCCAAGACGGCGTTGAAGACAATTTGAGGAGTTTCGATATACCACATGAGTTGGCATTGCCACAAGCGTATGACTGATCAACAGGTATGACCGGGAATGAGATTGAAAGACTCGCACAGAAGATGAGGAAGAGATAAACTATCCTGTTCGATTGTTGCATGGTGCTTTTGAATCTGGGATGAACAGGATGATACCACAAGCTCGTGCCTGATAAGACTGGGGAAGAGAATTTAAAGATACTCTCTCCTGCAACCAACAACCAAACACTGCGTCGGTTTCACGCCGGATGATGACTTGGATGCCAGCCCTCCCGAGGTTGTACAGCATGGCAAACATGGATGGTACAACACATTATGTCGATTATCCGAATCCGTCCGCCAAACACCATACACTGTTCATTTTCCACTTTCCCTTGCATACTGTTCCCGAATTAACGCCACGTGATGACGACGTGAAATCGGCGACTGAGATATGCATGGTTGCGAACGGCCCCCACGCAACGCCATGATCGACGCCAAGGTGTTTGATGATCCCGTGCCGCAGTGCTCGCTAATAAGGCAGCCATGCCGTTGTTTCTTGACGTGATTGAGTCGTCATAATGCGGACTCAACACCGCCAAACCTTGATAAAACTACGCATATGTGCGAAGATGCAGCCCCCCTATAGGCTGGAGGTCTGTCATGGCTGGGGGCCTGCCATGGCTGGGCAAACTGGTAGTGCTTACGTTCATGCCAACTCGGAATCCGACCTGCGTAAGGCTGAGGCTAAGGCTGATGCCGCCTGCCGCCTGCCGCCTAGCCGGCCGCAGCTAAACCTCATGTTTTTTAATGCTACTTCCTTTGTGCATACACTGGTGCAGATTTGACGAGTTGCTGGAGCCCCCCTCTCTGTCTCCGAATGCTGCGCAGTACCGTGGTGCTCTTCACAACGTGACGCGCTTTCAGACCCATCGTCCATCACTAGTGAACCCTGCTCGTAGTCAGTGTGGATGTTCTTGTCAGCGCTACGTACCAAGGAGATAGCCAATAAATTTTGTTTCATTGATATTGCCTGAAGCAGCAATGCTGGCGTCCAATCGTGGACTATAACTGACTTAATTAAGTTAAGGCTACCTACAGATCTACAAGCAGCGCAAAAGCTATGACAAAGAACTATACAGCAAATCGCGACTACAACTACCTTCGTAAGGCTAAGCACGCTCAAACAACGAGACGTATGTTTGATTGACCTAAGATATGTCTGCTAGTTGATCTGTTACAAGCGTACCCGTTATTGAGTTAGGTGCTTAGATACTGCGGTAAAAAAGGTACACAAGGTGGTTTACTACATCACACCTGGGGATGGGTTGCCAAATATAGCTGTGGAGATAAAGGCGACAGTATGTAGCCAAACAGAACGTTAACCGCCGCGAAACCTGATCGCGATTAGGCGACCTGTAGCTTGTTGGGTATCTACTACGTCAGAAAGCATCTGATATACCTGAAGGAATCTGACACAGAAGTCACCTGCAAGACTCCACTCTTTACGTAGTACAAAGGTTCACGCAAAAGTAGTTCGTGGGGGCCTTAAAGGGCTGGTTGATGTATAAATACCTAGAGAAGTGCCCAAGTAGTGTTGCATCTCAAACACTCGACACCTCGTCCTCTTCTCAAATACCAATCACGAATTGTGAAACTACTACTATTATGCATTTCAATAAGATTCTGGGTTCCATGCTCCTTGCGGCGACTGCTTTAGCATCACCGCTAGGTTCTCGCAACGCCACTCTGAGCAAGCGTGACGATTCTGATGGTCAGGCGGGAGCCTATATCCTTGCTGGGACCGACGTCTCATTCGCCTTTGTGTATGGATGTAAGTGTCATCCTAGCATTCCTTACAAGAATCATCGTCTCTTACTATCACACCTTTGTTACTCCTACATCGCGTACCTGCTATGAGGAACATTTTATTCAATTGAAAGGACTGCACGCGAGTTTTCGTTCTTGACTAATTTAAACAATGTAGCCGTTAAGATGCCCGACCTTAGCGATGCGGCTCCGAACACGCTAGTATCGTATTGGATTGGGATTGATGGAGTCAACACGGATATAGTGATTCAAGCTGGATTCGATGCTACCAAAAAGTCAGATGGAACCGTCACTTATCAGGCGTTTTACGAATGGTTTCCAGAACCGGCCAAATTTATACCCACGAGTGACTTTTCAGTGAGTGCAGGCGACGGTAAGTACTATATCTGTGCTATAGGCCAACACTCTTGCATGGCAGCTGACGGTATAAAACATAATAGACGTGGCTATCACAGTTACAGTCGCCAACTTTGGAACTACCGCGGCGGCCTCCTTCGTTAAAAAGAACGGCGAAGGCTCATATAACACGCCCGAGTTCTACTCTCCAGATGAAGACTCCGATGCAACTGGCAAAAGCGCTCAGTGGGTAATAGAGCAACCACCTAACGAAACCCTTGCCAATTTTGGGGATCTAAGCTTTACTGAATGTTCCGCTGCCGACGCTGGCGGGTTCCAGTATTACCTTACAGGAGGTACAACACTCAATCTTGTGCGTGATGGCGTTACCTTGGCCACTGGAGCTATCAATGGCGATAATCAAGTGGACATCAGCTACACAGGACCTTGATTGATAGCATGGTAGTTCGCCCGCTAGACAGCTCGTTACAGTTGTCTAGGTGTATGCTGCCATTCACATGTATTTACCTCCTTCCGCAAAGCGGTTCTGGCAGGTAGTCCACTCATTCTCCTCTAAGACAGCCTTGAGAATATCACATGATAGCTAGAACAAGAATCGAATCAACGTATATGCAATACTCCCGACATGTGCCCTCATAAATTAAGTTCTAGCCACTTCTGCTTTTTGGGTCTGAGTGATAATTGTGGAATTTGTCGTGCTTGTGATCCTCAACCATAGGATAGAAGGACTTTGGTCTTTCTTTCTACCTAGTCTCAGTCTAGGTTAGGACGAGACGGTTATGTGCTATAAGCTATGCGATTGTTATCTAGTAATTGATAGTAGAAGAAATATATACTCCTCACTTTCTGCTTTTACTTACATACTATTTTCGAATTAGTGCTACGTGATAACGACGTGAAATGGACGACTGGAATATGTATGGCGGATGGTAGGTCTCATAGTGGCGGGCTGCATGCCGCTCCACACTCAGTAAATCGCTGAAGCTTGCGAGTCACAAGATAGATCCTATAGAACGAACACCTTCTAGTAAATCTCACGTATTCTGCAGTACCCCTAGCCGATGAACGCCAGCCTGTCGCGCTCAATGTGATCTGGCCCGTTTTTATTATTCAGCGCCCGCATTTTACATGGTTAGCAGTCCTCATGACATGTGTTCGACCAAACCACTCGAATAGGAAGAATACCAAAAAACGAATACTAATACCTCCCGACGGGTGATAATCAGCGAATTAAGGGAGCCGGCTGGTGACTTAGTACAAAGGCTGCATGTGGATTAGTGTGGCGGGGTCGTACGGTAGCCGCCTTCCTTACCGCACCGCTATCCTAACCTTCTATACGAACTGTGAATTTTTCCATCAACATTATCCGCGGCCCAGATTATTTCCGTCCCATCAGATGACAATACAAAAACATCGTCTTGTGATTCGATCTCACTGGAAGCAAGAATGCGATGGCATATCTCTTTGACCAGGTGGCGAGAACGCGCCACATCATGTGGCTGGACCGACTTGAGCGAACCATCCCAAGCCGCGTCTTCCTTAACCCCCATATCCCCCACTTAGTGTTGAGTGCTAGTGCTGCCACTCTCCTCGACCCTGCGCCATAGCAAGCATGACGCGAATCAAGCCCTGACAGTGCTGACGATGGCTTGAAGCACATGCCGGTCAGGGCGGCACATAATGATGAGTCCCTCGCTTCCACCGTCAGCTTTTGACCATCTGCTTCATCTAGACTGCGCTTGGCTGATAGTCAAATGTCTTTGATCCAGCCAGCTCACTAATGAGCAAGGGGCTGATCCCATCTTTGGCCTGAGACAAGGGGCGTCCCAGCTCCTACCGTCAGCTCTGGCAAACTCTAATCAAGCGACGACCCACTGAGCTTAGAGAGACATATAGTCTATCATGCCCTCCTGCCAGCTTGCATGCAAGCCGCTGTTTCCTAGCTAACGAGTATATTCATCGCAATGGCTGTCATAGAGACGTTCGATTTAGTCGTCGTTGGCGCAGGCATACATGGCCTAGCCGTAACCAAAACTTATCGCGATGTCCACCCTCAGGCGTCAATCTTGGTACTAGACAAGTCCAGTTATATTGGAGGGGTATGGGCAGAAGACAGATTGTACCCGGGGCTTCGCACGAACAACCATTTTCGAACGTTCGAGGTATATGCGTCACCCACAAGATAAACGCGGTGGGTGCGAGACTGACTCGCGCACAGTTCAGCGACCTGCCCATGGATACAGAAGGCTTCAACCTTGCGGACGACCATATACCCGGGGAACACGTTAACAAATACATACATAAATATGTCGATACTTTTGATTTGAAGAAACATATACGTCTCAACACCGCTGTCAAGTCAGCCGTGGACCAAGGATCGACAGGCTGGATGTTGACTGTTTCACAGCATGCGGACTTGACGGAGACAGAATATCAGATCGCTGCCTCGAGATTGGTGGTTGCAACAGGATTAACCTCTGAACCTTCAATGCCCAAGCTGCCTGGAAACGAGACTTTTGGCGCTCCAATATATCATTCAAGCGAATTTGCCAGGGCTGAAGGTGGACTGGGAGCCTACAAGAAGATTACCCTGCTCAGTGGCGCGAAATTCTCTTGGGACATTGCCCATGCGTATGCCTCTGCGGGCATCCAGGTTGACTGGATCATTCGGGAATCTGGTCACGGTCCTTGCTGGATGATGCCAAACCGCCTGACACCTCTCAAGGTCATACCAGAGCTGCTTATCCAAACGAGGCTACTGACATGGCTTAACCCGTGCATCTTCGACGATGGTTTCGCTTACATTCGCAGCTTTTTCTACCAAAATTGGCTGGGAAAGAAGATTGCTAACGCGTTTTTTGCAAAGGTGCAGCATAAGATTGAAGAGGACAATGGCTACGATACTCATCCTGAAATAGCGAAGCTCAGACCTTGGGATGATGTCTTCTTCGTTGGTACAAATCGCGGTCTACTCAACTACAACAGCGACTTCTTCGAGCTCGTACGGAATGGCAAAATCAGGGTACATATTGCAGACATTTCGCATCTTTCCCAACACGTTGTACACCTCTCTACCGGCGAAGTGATCCAATCCGACGTCTTGATCTGTGGCACAGGGTGGAAAGACACGCCTCAGCTGAACTTTGAAACAAACAAGGACCTCGGCCTCCCGGGGCACCCAACTCGCAACACACAAGACCACGTCCGCCAAGCAGATGCGCAAATCTTCACGGCATTTCCTAGACTGCAGAACCAGCCAGTGCCCCGTAATCCGCCTGTAGAGAAGGCAAAAGATGCTCCAACCGAACCCTACCGTCTCTACCGCTTCATGGTCCCGCCTGCATTCCTAAACACGCGCACCCTAGCTTTTGCTGGCACATACCGCAGCCCCGCTACAACCATCATATCTCAAACGCAAGCCCTGTGGATCACCGCATTCCTTGACAACCGTGTCATCGCACTACAAGATTCCGGCGACGATAACAACAACACACCTTCCGAACGCGCCATGTACGAAACCGTCTTGCACACGCAATATGTTAAGTGGCGCTACAGCCGAGGCTTCGGTGCGCGTTTCCCTGAAATGTTTTTCGATTGTCTGCCGTATGTGGATATGTTGCTCAAAGACATCGGGGTGAAGAACCAGCGCAAAAGCAATTGGTTTGCTGAAAGATTTACAGCGTACATGCCTGGTGACTACAGGGGCATTGTGGACGAGTATGTGGCACTGGGAGAGGCGGCAAGATAGGTGGTGTTGCGAAGGTATATGCTGTTTGTTGCGAGCAGGCGTTCAAGCGGGACTGGGACATGCTCGGAGATTATGTTTTGTAGAATGTAGCACTTTGATTGTGTTTCAAGAACACCTATCTAAATATGTTTGCCATTACTTATACGCAGGCTGTACCTGAACTCGTATGCTAGACAAATGAAAGAGAAGTGTGAATGACAGCCGTATGCAATCGCCCATGTACTCAAGGTACGTCTGAACCAACTCTCATCGCATCGCCCTGAACAATCTCCATCGGCAGAAAGAAACAATTTTGCGTTGCCGTGACGCCGGCCAATATGCCGTAAGGGAGGTTATCCGCAGTCTATCTCGTTAGCATTTCGTTTTTCGTAAGCGTTCTCACCACTCACACCGTTAAAGGCAAATGGGGTCTTCCTTCGTGCCCGCTTGCTTGAACCTGGAGACGCCAAAGCGGTAGTCTAGCTCTTTGATGAGGCTCTTTCTGGCTTCCTCCTCTGGCCATCCGTCGCTCGGGACTTTTATGCGCTTCTCTCCACGCAGCTGTCTCGGCACAGGTATGTTCTTTCCAGTGGTCTCGTTCATCCAGCCATAGAGCACAAAGTCGATATAGTACTTCTGTACATTCAGCCCTCTTTTAATGCCCTCGCTGATGACAAAATACATGGCGTACGGCATCCTGGCTCCGTCCTCGCTCCAGTGTTCAAACGACAACATGCCTTCTATGGGTGGCTCGGTGGGGTTATTGACAGCGTCCAAGAGCCAGGGAACATCATCTATATCGAGCTCCTCCGGGTGGAATGTTCCGCGGACCATCTTGAGAAGGTCATCGTAGTCGAAGCGGAGCTTGCCACTCAACACCTCCCACAGTGGGTTCAGACCCTTCTGGCAGAGTAGCAGCTGTGACAAGCCACCAGCGCCACTTCCTAGAATAGGGTCCGTGAAGCGCATGTCCAGCTTCATAAAGAATAAGTGGAAGTGGATGATGTCAGAATCGGTCCAGATTTCCTTGTCGCGGACGTACGCCATGCGCTGCTTGATGGTGTTTGTCTCCATGAGGGACCAGAACTTCATCAACACGGCTTCACATTCTGCAGGAACCTGGTGGCCTTCCATGCTGAGTATGGTGAGGATCGAGCGAATGACGTTTTGGCGCCATATGATCATGCCGAGCCAGCGGAAGCTGGGACTGTCGCGTGCTAGCCACGGTCGATTGTCCATTGGTTTGAGCATAGGATCCGAAATGGACAGCGACGGGTATAGCGCCCAGCCGAAGACACGGGTGGCGACAGGGGCGTGATAGAAAGCATATTCCTTGACTGTCGAGACGTGATTTTTGTTAATGCGCCAGTGGAACTCCTTGTCGATGGCGTAAAGGTTGATCAAAGTAGCAAACGGCAGGCGAGTAACAAAGGGCGAGAAGATGTCGTTGTGCCGGACAATGGACTTGTAGACGTTGAACGGCTGCCCTTCAGGATCGTTGTTTGGGAGTTTTTCTCTTGCAGAAATGAGAAACTCAGGTCCCCATGTATCGATCGCAATATTCCGACGCCGGTGACGATGGCGGTCGAGAATGCGAGGTGCTGGGTCAGTAGTATCATCTGTAGGGGATTGGGCAGAGGATTGGGCAGGGGGCTGGGGGGTATGATCATCGGTGGTTTGATCGTTCTCATCCATCTCGCGCTTGTTACTTGCCTTTGTGATACCTGGACCGAAGTCCATCTTGCTACTCGCGTTGGTACCTGCCGTCTTGTGGACGGATCCGTGTTGGCGGCGAGACAAACTGGACCAGGCCGCGTTGATATATCAGTGGTGAGCCCACACTAGCGCGTGGCAGAGAGACCGTGCGCAGCAGAGGTGAATGTGAGAGCACGTGCCAGCGAAGGTAAAGGTGACGGCACGTGAGCGGCAGAAGTGAAGGTGAGGCCATGTTGCATCAGATTCACTATGATTCTAGTGACCTGATTGTCTAGAGGCGTAGAAATTCACGACAATATAACAAATTTGTATAGAAAACCTAGCATCTCTTTGCAACATCTTGCAGTGCTTTGAGATATTAACATAAAAGGACATAGGTTGAATGAAACGTGATATTATTTGTACAAAGTGTAAGAAATTTCCAATTCGCGATGGGTTTTCCAACCTGGTGGAAGTGAAGGGGTTGAGCATATGCATGTGGATAGTGGCATGGCCCGCCGACCAATGACGTCGGCGGGCCATGCAACCCCGCAGCCAGCCGTCGCTCGCCCGTCCCTGCATAATTTCATAGCTCCGGCCGAATTCGCGTCCTCAACCGCGTTGTTCTATTGAGGGGTTCGCTTCAACCTATATTATAGACATCGAGAGGGCGTCGCCCGGCCAATAGAAGTGTAATGGTTCCGACAGTCTGCTTGCGAGTGCTCTCCAGACTCATCTGCTGACGGAAAACAGTAATATAGTGTATGCCTAGGCAGCAGGCAAACTTCAAAGGCTATAGACATAAATACACATCGAGATTCGCACGGGACATTGCACATCATGGCTTCGGATTCGCTGAGCAGCGCGACGTCGACGCTCCCCAATGAGCTTGCCCTTCTCGTGATCGACCATCTCGAGGGTAACAACAAGGCTCTCTGTTCGCTTGCACAGACGTGCCGTAGTATGCAGCACCTGGCTGAGGAGCGCATTTACAAGAGAGTCGAGCTGCTGTCAGTCAAGAACCTCCATGCCATCATCGAGGCATTTACGCGACGCCGCCAGCGCGTTCGTGCCGTTCAGACACTGAAAATCTTGTACCAGTACAAGCCAGGAGACTTAAAAGATAGCGACGAGTTAAGGGCAACATTTAATGATTGCGTTGCCGATATGGTCAACTTGCGCGAGTGGCATATTGAAAGCCCATATGACAATTTTAATTGGGAAGGCGCCGGTGGCGAGGCCTGGGTCGAAAGTGATATGCAGCGCTTTCGGCTTGCGCTCGACACTGCGTGTGCAGAGGGTCCAAAAGAGGCAGACAATATTCTGGCAGAGCAGCGTCTTGGCAAACATGTCGAGCGGACTGTAGGGCTGGCTCTGCTAGAACGGCTGACGATTCACTCTCATGGCGCTGACACGGATTTTTGGGAGCTCAATGACTTTCACTGCCTTTTTCAACACCCCACACTCCGGCACCTCCATATCTCTTGCGTTGCGTTCCCGGAAGAGGAAATCCTGCAGCTTAACTCGCATGTTGGAAAGACGCCCTTGTCGTCGCTGTATTTTGATGAGTGCGAGCTTCAACCCAAGAGCCTGCTTAGTATCCTGCGCACACCAGCGCGACTGAAGTCATTGACACTCGGCGAAAACGTTTTCAATGTCACTCGTTCGCGTCGTGCTAAACCTGTTCTGTCGAGAGATCCAGACACATCATTAAAGGCACTGTCAGCTGTCGCTCATTCGTTAGAGAGCCTGACCCATCTTAATCCTGGATGGCACCTGGATTCAAGTCCACATATTCTCCGCAGCGTTCGACCCACTGGCGACGGCATGCGCAACTTCCACGCCCTCAAGTACATAGAATGCGACACGACCTCGTTCTTGCACCAGGCCATTATCATGAATCGCGACCTGGCTCCTCCTGAACTTGATACACTCCGGATCCGGCGACATTGGGATGTCCCTGTGGACTTTTGGGACCACCCGCCCGACTTTGGTCATTATGCTGCACTTCCGTCGTTGAAGACGCTTGAGCTAATGCAGTCCTCTTATATCTGGTAAGTTTTGAGCACTCCTCTCTGGCTGAGAGTGCGATTCATTCAGTCTTCGAGAATTTGCTGACTTGCGTTATAGGCTTGACCTGTCCGAACCAAGCTATATCTGTAACGCCGAGGCTCTTCGCAATCGGCACGCAAAGGCTTACCAGCTTTCCAAAGTCGGAATCAACCTCAAGATGTTAATCGAGTTACACAAGAGCCCAAACCTTATACCCCCGTATCTACATGACGAGCGAGTTCCAGTCATCCATTGTGTGTACGATGCCAAGGTGGTGGGCTTCCATCGGCACATACATAGCCGGGGAGATGAAGAGTCCAGTAAGGAGGTCGTGAGCACAGATGAAGCAGCACCTGAGACCGACCAGCTGGGCGATGAAGACATCGGCCGACTAACAAATGAGACACGGCGTGGTCTTTATCTCTTACGACATAGTCTTGTGAAGCCCGGTCGCCAACTTCCCTTTTTGGATATATTCGATACCGATGAGGAGGA
>JAODYC010000003.1:479135-522776 GCA_026262405.1 Curvularia hawaiiensis
TTGTTGTTGTTGTTGTTGCCGGGAGCTTCAGTGGCCGCAGGAAGCAGAGCTATCACACGTTAGTTACTTGTCTAAACCATTGTCATAAATCAAACGCACCGGAAATAGCACTGGCCCCCTCGTTGCCCTTAGCAGCACCAGCAGCCTGGTTCGCCGCAATGGCAGCAGGGAGATCTTTCTGGTTCTGAAGAATTTGTGCAGAGATACCCTCAAGTGTCTGAGCAGTGTCGACAGCTAGTGGCAGTGAGTATACATACATGGGTGTGCTGGCGCTAGGGGATGAGAAAAGGAAAATAAAAACTTACCAGCAGCGCTCTTGTTGGTACGGCCAGTGCCGTCAGTCTGTTGCACAGCGAAGCAGCCACCAAAAGGTCCAGCGATTGCGTTGTTACGGCATCTGATGGTGCAAATGTTTCCAGTAGAAGCACCAAGGCAGTTGAACTTGTCAGGCATCTGGACGTTGATGACAAAATCCTTTTCCTTGGCCTGAGAGAGACCAAAAGCACCGGGAACGTTGTTGGAAACCTTCAGTGGCGTGAAAGTCGTGACAGCATTGCTCGTCTCGTCCATGTCGCACTCGAAAGGTCCAGCACCGTCCGCATTGACCTGGTGGATGGTGACAGCAATCGTGGAACCGGAAGAGACCTTGGCCATGCGACCAGCCGCAAGCTCGTTCTCGGTTTGCTCTCCAATGTCAATGTTGCCATTAATCTCGGTTCTTCCGCATGCATTGACAATGTTTTGAGTGATTTCCGAGTCGCGAATGATGGTTGCATCTTGCTGGCAAGGAGAGATGGTGGTGCAGTTGCGGGCGATTTCAGGATCAACTGGATCAACGTAAGAACATGGTCAACGCTGAACACAGAGACAAAACATACCCAAGAATCCCTGGCTTTCACCAGAATCGCCAACAGCCGCCAAGATGGCAGCGTGCGAGTGCACAGTGGTAACGAGGGCGGCAAGCGCAACGGCAGTAATAGAGCGGTACATGGTGATGATGGGAGATTGAATAAAGTTGGCGCTCAGCGCTGAGAATAGAATAGAATGTAGAAAGAAAGAGAGAGATTAGCGTCGAGCTGCAGAGAAGTGAATGTTGACCGGAGATGATGATCAGATGGTCAAGTCACAACCAGCATATATACTGGCAAAGCATGACCGAGTTAGCCGTTGTATTGCCAGTTTGCTCTATCAAGACCCATAGTAGTCTCCACGTCCATGAGACGTGCGTCGGTATAGGTCAAGGGATGATTGTATGCATGTGCACCCCTCGGCGCCTCAGTCAATACTTGGCACAAAACAATGCAGTACGGGAGGCTGCCAAGATAGGGACAAGCAGGGCTTGGCTCAACTTCACGAGTGCTTGTACAGGATCCGCAGCGGGACTACTCAACCTGTCACTGGCGTTTAGGTGCTGTGGTGAGGCGGCCCCACTGGCTTCAAACTTCGAGAATGGGTAGCGCGTCATGCTACCAGTAGTTTGGCGCCTGCTGGGTCGGTATGGCCTTCTCTTTTGCACCAAAGGATGGCAATGATGAGGCGTGAGAGGTTTCGATGCCCGAAAAGTCAAGTTTCGAATCAAAGGGCGGCACGCCACTGCGAAACATACGGCTGGCAATAGCCGATCTCGACCGTCCCAAGGCCTGCATGGCGGAAACGACGCACGGACGTTTCCTGAGGAGACAGGGCAAAAATCGCATTTGCAGCGGTGCAACGGCTTCGGAGGGGTGGTGTTTTGAGAACAGGCGCCGTGAAAAGCGGGTCATCCCCGTTACATCGTCGTGGGGCGACCCGTTGGAGTAGCACGGCGCCTCCTCGTGTGGTGGGTCTCGGCATGTACGCATTGAAAGCGACATGTCTTCCTACCAACAGTCGAACGACCCAGCTACTCACGATTCTCGTACCTGCGTGACAAGTGGGTCGGTCCTGAGGCGAGACGCAGTTGGGGGATTCAGTAAGATGAAGGAGGAAAAAGGAATCGCTCGCGCGGGATGCTCGGGCAAGCGAGGCAGCGAGGCAGCGAGGTACAACGAGCGCGACTTTGAAAATGGTCGGATAACAATTACCAAAGTCCACTGCGCAAAGCAAAATGTCATCTTGGAATGGCGAGGTATGTCGAATATGCGTTGAAAACGTGTTCACGGCTTCAGGCGACATGGTATAGCCGATTTCCAGCAGCATCGTACACCGTATAGTCGCGACCATCTCCCGGGAATAACCCGTCATGTCGCAGCATAGCTTGAGATTGATTCATTTGACAGGCGCTACTTTGCCAACCTGACGGATTCGGACAGGAGAGCCCCATAATGTACTCACATTCGGGTGGTCTTGCCCCTCCCCCCAACACTGCGGAAAGGGATAGCGATACTTGCATGGGTTCCGGCTGTTCAATCTTGCGCATCGAGACTAGATCAGGAGTTCTTCGGTAGATTCGGTAATGCTCCTATTCTCTATGCAGGAGGCTGGCTCAAGGCTGGGTATTTGAAGTGGCAGTCTCCCAGTTGACCGTGCTGTCAAGTCATAACCATCCGCACTCATGCTTCGAAACGGTCTGACCAAGGTCGGTCGCTTGATCCTCGGCATTGCTGCACTGACGTGATGTTTTTCTCACTGCTCCTCAGGCACAACTGCCGCAAGGTTTCATGTCTGGATGGTTGTCGCATGACGAAGGATGAGTCGAACCGGTTCCAGGAAGACGTGAGGCAGACAAAGCTGATGCAGACTATGCCGTTGCTTTTTCAGATACCTTATCTCTTCGTAGCAGTGCTCGGTAAGCGGATAGATACAGTCGTGAATTGCAATGTTTGTAAGCCGGATTGTATGGTGTAGTGTTCCATTGCTCCAGTGAGTGGGTCGTTCGTTCATGATCATATTAGGAACGGCAAGACGAGTGCCCCAGGAACAGGAAAGCGCAACACGACGATTCCTGCTTCGAATAACTTTTTGAAGTCCGTGTTCATAGCCGCAACTACAAAAAAAAGCATGTTGATGTATTTGTAGAGGCGAGGGATTCTAGGAGTGCGTTGGCGTTCTTTTGTCCTATCCGCGGGGCGCAAGTTATCATGGCAGCTTTTGTAAGTGAGTAGCAACTACGGTGCAAAAGAAACACGATTGTTCTATTCGCAACCATTGTAGTGTAGGATACTCTATATGCTCGCATGTTATACGTGAGCAGCGCCACCCGAATCCCCGCAACCAGGGTCCCTCCAATCGCCGAGTAATCGCCGTCAGCCTTACAACAATCAGACCACTTTCATCATCTAGCCATTAAGAAAACTCGCGAACCGTCGCAAACCCGCAACCAAGCTCCCTCTTACCCCAATTGACTCCTTAAACCACTGCCCGAGACTCGAAAATGAACACTGTAAGCTTTGTCATAGCTGTAATTCCACCAATGAGTACTAATTCGATAATATAGGTCAAATCAGTCTAGTACGTCACACACGCTGCCCCCACACCTTCTGTTTTCCTCCTCGAGAGCTAACCCGCGCTCTCACACAGCTACGGCTGGGCGACTCTGATTGTCGCCGGCGGCGGCGCCTATTTCTTCGCCAAACGCAGCATCAACGCGGACCGAGCACACAAAGCAGAGCTGGACCGCCAGAAGCGCGCTCGCATCTACGCCCTCGAGCACGGCATCGAGACATCGCCGCCAACCACGACGCCCTTGAACCCCACGGCCCGACCGGGATCCACACAAGCGGCGCCGCAGAGCGTGACGAGCGAGCTGGGCAGGTTACGGAGTGAAGGGGGTAGCAGTAATGGTGGAGCGGGAAACGGTCAGGCAGAGGGAAATCCCAGTGTGCAGGCCAGTCAGGATCCGGCACCGACAAGACATGCGCCGTCGGATGAGGGACAGAGGGTAGGTGAGAAGAGCAAGTACGAGGCTAGCGATGTGTATCGGAGTCGGAAGGGGGATCGGTTCTCGTAGAGACTTTTTGAAAAAAAAGGGAGATATGGATATAAAGTGATTGGGATGTATATATTATACGAAACTGCAGGCTGAAGAGTACTGAACAGGACGTCTGTCTACCAAAGGCGTTTACATTACCAAGGAATTTTCCACTCTTTATTCAATCGTACACGAGCCGGAGGCCGAATCAAGGTTACAGAGACTAACTGACCGCTAGCTAGCTCAAAAGTATACTGCCTGACATAAGATAGTTTCAAAACGCCAGCGCGATATATCTGGGTATAAAGCGTTCATGTTTCATCCCATACATGACTAATTATTCTTATCGCTTGCATTCCAAGCCATTACTCTCCCTCTCTCGCTGTCCTCACATGAACAGGTTGCTTTTGGGGCTGTCCCTTCGCTTCTCATACAGCCACTTGTTGTTCAGACCCACGCTGGCCTTGCCGGTCGACGGGGTGGGCGTACCAGGTGTTGCGCTGCTCGAGCTATCACCGAACAAGCTGCTGCTCATCGAACTGCCATAGCTCATGCGCTTTGCCGCCGACCCGCTCAGACTGAAAGGAGAGTTGGAGGTGGACCTTCCCAGGCTTGGGCGAGGGCTGCCGCTAAGAGGGGAGTGCGAGCCAAAATCTTGGTTGCTGAAGCTGTTGCTGCGCGGTGTGGAACGCTGGTAGCGCGGAGGAGTGACAAAGTTCGGAGAGGCATAGCCCGAACCCGGGGTGGGCGGCGCATGCACGTCGGTCTTGAGGCCCATCGAGGCACGCTGCGAGGGCGTAAGAGGAATGTCGGCGATGTCGTCCGGGTAGTAGCGGCGGATCAGGGGGAGGAATGCGATGACGATGTTGGCGGCGAAGACGAGCCGGATGAGGAGAATGGCCCATGCACTGAAGGGCACAGCTTTTACGATGGCATTGATCGGGGTCCTGCCGTCGTGTTAGGGCTTGGGGCGCATGATGCTTCGAAGACAGTACTCACGCTGCGTATTCCAGCAGTTTTACCTTTTCGCTCACATTGTGGCCATATACGGAGAGGAACAAGAGACCCGCATTCAAGACGATGGCGCGGACATTGCGCTCGTCAAAGGTGGTAGCGTACTGGCGACGCGCAATTTCCTCAAACTGCGGATGTCGCCATGAACCGTTGGGCGTGGGTGGTTGCGGTGTCTGCGCAGATGGGGTGGAAGGCATGGGAGGCAGCGGCGACTGCGCGTTCCTTGCGAGCGACATGATGGGCGGGTCGTTGAGCTACGGGCTGGCTGGTTGTTTGTTTGGCTCGAGGAGGGTCGTGGAAGTCGTGCACACCAATGTCACGTGCTTGGACCTGATATTGCTGCTGGTTAGTAGGTGCCGGGCGGTGGTCGAGTGAGGGCGGGGCTACAGCGACATGCTGGCAGGAGCGATGGCGGTGGCAGCTGCTGTGAGTATTGGACGTGTTGTATGGCAACCATGTTTTGGCAAGCGCTCTCGGAGGACGGAGCGGACGTTGGACGCGCGACAGGGGTCCCCTGCCTAGCGCCACTTGCTGCTCCCCCGCCGTCATCCCGCTGCTCCCACTTGCGCTTTCCTCTGCAGCTTGCTTTACTCACTCGCAGACCCTCTCTGGCCTCTGTTTGTGATCCCAACCATGGCTGGACTCGTCGAACAGATTGACGGCGCCATCTCCGACGCCCTCAAGGACTGGAACATCTACACCACATTCATCCTGTTCGCCATCATCGGCTTCCTCGCCTGGATCATCTACGACAATGCTGATGCCGACACGCACCCACTACTGCTCGCACGACAGGCTCAAGCCTCGTATGTGAGGCAGCCGGGCGAGTCGGCCATCTTCCGGTCACCTGAGACACCCCATGGCTGTATGCTTGTTCTATGTTTACTGCACGTGTGCTTGGACTAACTCTCGCCAGATCCCCTTCGCACTGGACTTGCCGTGAGACCTCCGGGCACTCCCATGTACTCTGCCGGAAAGGACGGCGACCTCCGGGATATTTGGCGACGAGTGACGGGCGAGATTCCCCTAGAAAAGGGTGCCAAATCCAGTGGAACTGCACACATCATGACCGTCTTCGGCAAGGACGGGGTCAGCGAGCATGCGGTGGAGGATGTCACAAAGGAGATTGCTGTCATTGGAAAGCACTTGCAGGGCCGTGGCGCAAAGCGCGTCGCAGTCTACCTCCCCAATAGCCTCGAGTTTCTCTGCGCTCTCTTCGCCGGCGCCTTCTATGGCTTTACACCCATCCTGATCCCGTATAACCAGCCGCACCCCACCCTCATCGAGCTTCTTGCCCAAACAGGCGCTGACACTTTGATTGCTGAGGCAGGCTCTATACCTCTTGCAGATGTCAGCCAAGCTGTCTCTGGCCTTCGTTCCGTTATCTGGACTGTGGAGAAGACAAGCAGGCACATGGACTGGAGCGAAGTTCCCGAAGGCATTGGCGGCAAGGTCGACGTAGCTGTGTGGCACGAACTCGTCATGGAGCATAAGAATGGCGCTGCTGCCCTCCCCCCGACTTCTGAAAAGGCCCCCGGTGTTGTCTTCCTCTGGCAAGAGGCTCCAGGAAAGCCCGCCGAGATTGTTGAGTTCACACAACAGGTAAGTAACTTAGGAATGTGTATCATGCCTTTTTCTAACGAACACAGAACCTTGCTGCTGCCGTTGGTGCACTCGTCACTTCTCTTCCGACAATGCACCGTCTCAACGCTTCGGATACGTTCCTTCCGGCCGATACTTTTACGCACTCTTACTCCTTGTGCTGGACGCTTGCTGCCCTATTCTCTCACTGTACCGTCGTCATTCAGTCAGTGGCTGGCCCAGGTGTTGACTTGACATTGGCTACTCGTTCTGTCGCCCCGACGGTTACCGTCGTATCCGCAGAGACTGCCGCGAAGCTTCACAGCACCACCAAGGGATCTGTAACAAGCGGCGCACAGAAGCTAGCCCATTACTTGGAGACGCGCATGCTGACTGCTGGCCGCCTGCCTACTGACAGTCTCTTGACCAAGCTGAATGCTCCGGCTAGGGCGGATATTGGCACCACGCCAGGCAAGCTGCGTCTGATGTTTGTTTCTGAAAGACAGGGTTTGAACACGCCGCCGCTGAGCTCGGAGGATCTGTCCGATCTTCGAATCTACACAAAGGCACGTGTTGTGTATGCATTGACTACTGCCAAGGTAGCGGGAGCGGTGGCACAGACCAACATGTACGACTACCGGAGGGAGACGCCGTCGAACAAACACAACCACTTTGGCGTGCCGCTGAGCTGCGTGGAGATCAAGGTCAGGGACACGCCGCAGCACAAGACTACCGACGAGCAGACGATTGGCGAGCTTGTGGTCGGTGGTTCGTCAGTAGTGGGTGGCGAGGTTTCGCTGGGTGTTGCTGCTACCATTCGAGACGACCACACGCTGGCGTATCTGTAGATAGTCAAGCAGACGATGATCACTAGTGGATTTGTAGTACAGTACCGTGGAACCTTGTGAAGTACAATTACATACATAGGTGCGTACGTACTCTGAGACTTCAGCTCGCGTGGTAGGATCCGTCCGGGGCAGACTAAAACCGATGCGCCACCGAGCCGGGCCCTGCTAGCGTCCTGTCGACTGGGGTTCTTATCTGCACCTAGACGACTGTCGAATAACAGTCTGCGCTCTGGCTAGCGACTCGGCGCCAGTTGCTTCATGTTTCGCCGTGACTGGCTCTATACAAAGGTTACTTGTACCAAAATGTGCGGAGGCGTCTCTGGACCCTTTGCCCAGGCGTTTGGGCCTCTGTTGAACCCGGTACCCCTACCTGTCATGGAAATTAGACGCTTCCCGGCTTATCATGAGCGTGTGTTGATATCGCCGCAACGGCATAACATGCGGAGATCTGCGTCAGGCCGCTCTTCTGCGCTTCCAAGCATAAAGAAGCGCGCCCTTCCCTCTCCGCGCGTCTACGGCTCTGCAGGTTTCCAACCTCCATCTACTGCTGCCATTGCACCATTGACCGACGGGCCAGCACGTGCTCAACATGCCCTTCATCGAGAAGCCCCACTGGACGCTCAAGGTCGAGCAGCCGAGCAGTGCTTTTGCCCAGGGAAATGCCCGATGGTGAGTGCCGAGCCCAAGATCGGCAAACGACAAAAACAATTCATACTGACGCTGGCTGGTACAGGACGAACAGAGACCTTGACCCTGTCCCGAGGCATGCCCGGAAGTGGGGTGTGACGAGCTTCGTCTCGTACTGGATATCCGACGCCTTCAAGTAGGACCTCGAGACTACCACGATGATTACCATCCTAACGGCAATGCAGTGCTGCAACATGGCAATTTGCATCCAGCATCATCGCAATTGGTACTTTGCTCGCATTCCGCACAAGATTCCCCACGCTAACCACCAACAGGTCTAACCTGGCGTGAATCTCTGGGCATCGTCGCCCTCGCCTTCTTCACCATATCCTTTGTTATCGCACTCAACGGCGCAATTGGCGTCCTCCACCATGTCCCCTTTCCCGTCATCGCCCGCGCCTCCTGGGGGTTCTGGGGCTCCTATCTCGCCATCATTTCCCGCGCCATTCTCGCCATCTTCTGGTTCGCTATCCAGAACATGAACGGCGCAAATTCCGTCCGTGTCATGATCGGCGCCATCTGGCCCTCGTTTCTGACCCTCAAAAACGATATCCCAGAGAGCCAGGGCATCGACACGGCTACCATGATCAGCTTCTTTATCTTCTGGCTCGGCAGCTTGCCGTTCTTGGTCATGCATCCCAATCAGTTGAGGTGGTTGTTCATGGCCAAGAGTATCATTGTGCCTATTGCATGGATTGCTATCCTGATCTGGGCATTTGTTTCTACCGATGGGGGAGGCGAGATGTGGAATCAGACTGCTACGCTCAAGGGCAGTGCGTATTCATGGGGTTTCCTTTCGTCTCTGACTGCCGTCATTGGAAATTATGCTACGCTTTCAGTGAACCAGGTATGTTACTTTGCAAGTAATCCACAGATACGAGAACTAACGTGCTGGAATAGTCCGACTTCTCCCGCTATTCGCGTGTTTCCGTCAAATGGCAGTGCATCTACGTCCCCTTCCTTCCCATCGTCTTCACCTTCATCGCCTTCATCGGCGTCGCAGCCACGTCCGCCGGCGCCGTCAAGTACGGTGAAATCAACTGGGACCCCATGGCCCTCATCGCCCACTGGGACAACCGCGCCTGCCGCTTCTTCGCCGCTTTCAGCTTTGCCCTCGCCGCGCTCGGCGTGAACATCTCGGCCAACTCCCTCTCCGCCGCAAACGACCTCATGGCCCTCTTCCCCCAATACATCAACATCCGCCGCGGCCAGGTCCTCTGCGCTATTCTCTGCTGGGCCCTCGTCCCCTGGAAGATTCTCGCCAGCGCTGGCAGCTTCCTGAATTTCATGTCTGCCTATGCTATCTTCCTGGGCCCTATTGCTGCAATCATGGTGGTAGACTTTTGGGTCGTGCACCGTGCAAAGTACGACACGCTCGCGTTGTATCAGTACGATGGCATTTACCGCTACACGTCTGGCTGCAACTGGCGTGCCATTGTTGCGTTCTTAGTTGGCGTGGCGCCGAACATGCCTGGCTTCATTCACTCCATTAACCCCAAAATCCATGTTGGCGTCGGCGGGAGACCGTATAGTTTCGGGTGGTTGTTGGGTTTCGTAGCCACGTCGCTTGTGTATATGCTGTTGTCGATGGTGGTCGCGCCGCCGACGGAGACATTTATCGAGCGAAGCGTGTACCCGGATGAGATTTACGATGAAAGCGGGCTTACTGACGAAGGGGGTAGCCAGGAGAGTGGAGCAGATGTGACGACGAATGAGAAGACCGGGTGGATGGCGAAGATGAATCGTATTCTGTAGACTAGATTGGAGTGTTGATGAAACGCTAACTGCGCGCGCAACGCCACTTGAATAACATCCTTTGTGTTTGCTGATATGATAAGAAAAACACAGATATAGAAATGAGGGTATTTGAACACACAAGATGCCTTTACGTCGTCAGGTAAGGAAAGCAAAAGAGAATGCAATGCCACCACTTCACCCCTTCCCTCACTCCTCCCACTATTACATCTTCCCCAGCGTTTACAACCCCAGCGCAGCCCCCAAAACCACACCCGCGACCACAACCCCCATGCCTACCGTAACCTTCTCACCGGCTCCCTCCTGCCTCTCGACCTCACTCGCCTGCGCAACCTGCAGTCCGTACGCCGTTGACGTGGCTACAACGCCGCTCACGGTGTTGGTAACCACGCTCGTCGCAGTCGTACTTGCCGTACACGCGCTCCAGCTCGTCCACGGCGCAGACGTGCTCCATGGTCCGGCGGTCCAGCCAGGCCAGTCAGACGGAGGGCACTTGTCGCCGCCCCACCAGGCGGTCCAGGGCCCGGAGCGCCAGTCTGAGCGCGTCGACCAGTCGCTGTAAGGGCCGTAGTTGGAAGATCCCCAAGGGCCAGGGCCGTCAGGTCCTACGGGGGTGAATTAGTCAATGCTTTGTGCTGTGGTTTGGGGGGAGAAGAAGAAGAGAGTGTGTTTAGAGAGGGATATAAAGAAAAGACTTACCACCCCAGTGCCTTCCTGGACCTCCTGGTCCACCAGGTCCACCACCGAATCCTCCAGGGCCCCAAGGACCTTGACCAGGCCCAAAGCTACCAGTCGGCCAGGGCGCAGCCGTCAGGGTCGAAGGGATCTTGCCGTCAGACACAAGCGAGCTGTAGATGGAGGACCATTTTGCTGGGTCTCCAGACGCCCATGGCGGGCCGTTTTCGTACCATGCGCCGGACGAGGTGGCTGTAGGCGCGGGCGTCGTGCTTTGTGCAGCGACCAAGGGCGCGGCGAGCGCGGTGAGGAAGGCGAGTGTAATGTGCATTTTCGAGATTGGTATACCAGTGACGGAAGTTGATGGAGGTGCCAAATCGGTTTCTAATGCGTGTGATCGCCCTGAGTCCTGATGTGTATGTATGTACGCCGTGTATGGATATATATATGCAGTATGAATTGCGTATCCTACAAGAGGATCCTACAGGAACACTTATGCAAGAAAACCCTACTCACCCCGCCTTCAAATATACCCTTTCCCCCACACACCAGACATACGCGGCCTGCCTACGCCATGTTGGCTGACCGTGCATTCTGCGTCATAGTAGCAGGACTCACCCGGAGCGAGAGGGGTTCCGCGGTGAGGCTCAGCGCTCAGGTTAGAAGTTAGGTTAGCCTGTTTCGCGTAATACGTGATATGGGAAAGGTTAAACGGTAGTGAGGAAAAGAATAGTCATAGACGACGACTACAGTGTGGGTGAAACAACACGCTTGCTTACATGGGCTGACGCGTTCTAAAAGCAAAGAGAATACCTGCCTACACACAAGTCCCGGGTCTGGGTCTCCTGCAGGTGTAGAAGAGGCAAGAAGAGTCGCGATTAGGCATGGCGCCGTGTGTTGCATCAGCCCTACGATGCAGAGTAACGACTTGGCTGGCTGCTTGATTGGGTTAATGTCATACCAAGGAAGCGTAAATTCGCTGTAAGAGGCAAAATATGGGTCTCGCCAAAATCACGCCCTGCGGCATTGCATGCTTTTCGGAGAATGCAAGTGGGGAGAAAACGCGGAGGACAAGAACGGGCTGTACCACCATGATTGCGTATGCTTATTGTGGCCGATTTACGCTAGGCTGACCATTTCCAGTCGGATAACGTGTCGAAAGATCAGCTGCCGTCTTCTTCATTCGCGATACTGGAATCGCGGCTGGGGTATGGGGTAGTGAACCGAATGATGGTAGTCAAAGTGAAGTCCGACTGCCAATCGGTCGGAATGTCGGAGACTGCAATCCCGACGTGACGCTGACACGCGACTAAGATCATCACAAAGAACAGCACTTCTTACACCATGTGACCTGAATCGTCTTGACATTGGGGGCCTTACAGTCCTTGGGCGACTCAGCTGTCGCTCTTCCATTACGTGGCATGCATAGCATCAGGACGATTAGCAGCATCAAGGGCGTGTCTGAAAATACACGAGCACGGGTGAGATCAGATGAAACAAAGTCCGGTAGTAGGAAACTCGCAGTCGAGACTTGTAGCTGTATCTTATTTGAAAAGTGTGGCCCAAATAGGGCACGCTTCCAACCTAGAAAAGCTCGGTACACGTGCAGCGGAGCGGACTGCTTGCATCAAAGTGCCGTCGTGCACGCACCAAGAGCCGAACGAATTACTTCTTTGAAATGCGTGAACCATACTGGGCGCTTCAGACTGCGTCATAATGCATAGAAAAGCAGGGCGCAAAGAGCCCGTACCTCGTTGTCTGGAGAGTCTTTCGTTGTCGCATAGTTGACCAGCCTTAATTCACATCCGGCAATCGCACAGCGATATCGCCAGACTGTGTGATATAGCGCACCCATGGGAGCGACGGGTATTGCAGCTAGGCCAAAGTTAGCAATCCGTTCACAGACCCAACTACCAAGAAGACTGACCTTTGGCTCAATGATCTTCAGGTACCGCACTTGAATACCTGAGGTGGTAAAGTACGGGATTTCAAACTTGACGTTGATCGGCCTCTTTCCTTTTCCAGCGCCCACACCACCCATGCTGCCGCCAAAGCCTCCCATCATACCACCACCCTTCTCGTCGTCACCACGCACAGAAGGCAAGCCTAATTCGGCGCGCATCAGGAACTCCTTGCCGCCACCAAACTGCTTAATCTTCCATACAATGGAGGATGTCTCTGGTGCATAGTGCACTGTGCCAATGTTTGTTCGGAAGCGTGGCGTGTCTGCGTCCTCTGGAACGGGTATCGAAATTTGGACATTGTTCGCTGTGCTTCGTCGCTTGAACTGTGCCCGCGCCTATACGGTGTCAGCAATGTCGTGTCGAGATGGAAGTGGGGCGCCTACCTTCAGCATGTACTCTATCCTGCTGCCGGAGTGGCTCTCTACTATGCACTCGACCCAGATGAGGGGTTTGACTTGTGTGTTCAATCGGTAGCTCATGAGCTCAAACTCGCCATCGGGTGGAATGAAGCTAATGGTACGGTCGTTTTCGAATCTTGATAAGCGCACACACTGGTGGAATTTGACGTCCTCCATCTCCACAGCCTTTCCTCGTGTGGCTCTCCCCGTAGTTTCAAACATGGCCTTATCGTTCAGCCCCAATCGCAGTTCAGGCATACCAGAGAGGTAGCACTTCATCTTGACTGCACCAAGAATCTCAGACCGTAGGACGCTGCCAGTCGCAGAGACAAGGAGATTGAGCGATTCGATGACATCGAGGAAAACCTCGTTCTTGCGGTATCGGATACCTTCGCTTCGCCAGCTGACGGCGTTTGTGACTGCAATCGGCGGCCCTGGTACTTCGAGCTTGTGGGATTCTTGAGTGATGTATCTGCGCAGGGTTGTGTAAGGAAGTATTCGTATCATGAGATTGCCGGGGGCCATACTCTTGCAAGATCTTGGTTTCGGTGGTTTGTGGGTATCCAAAGTCCATCATTTCATCCAGCAACTCGTAGATGACGACAAAGTTGTCCCTTATACTTTCCTCCTCGAGTTCTTTGAAGTACTCCGTAAATACTTCCACCACCTTGTGCAGAAAGAGGAGAATTTCAGCCGCATTTGTGTTTCGTTTTGTAAGCGCAAGGAGGTAGAGATTGTTGTGGCGGATGTAGAGATAGTTGATGCCTTCGCTGGAAAAGCATGGTGGGACGGCGGAGCTCTCGTCTTCGGCCTCACTGAGCAGGACAGGAAATTTCTCGACCGCTGACATGGGAATGTCTCCCCGGTAGTTGCGAGCCAAAAGGGTCTATCCACTCGTCAGTATGCAGCGTCCCACTGGCCTTGACCGCCCTACCTTGCCCTTGAGGTCGAGAAAGAAGACGGCCGACGCCATTATGAGGGATTTTGGATGCTGTAGAGTCAGGAACAAAAAGAAGCAGCTATCGGATCATCATGCGCGGTGGAAGTGCAATTGAGGGGTATCGTTGTTCTGTCGCGTCTCGGTGATGCCAGAGTACGTGCGGCTCTTCCCGTCTGCCAAGCCTATCCAGACGCTAGCCTTTTTTGTCGTCACTACCGGATTGGTGCATCATCTTTCCATCTAATCCTTGATGGTTGGGTATCTACGAATTGCATGAATGATATCTTCTGTACCAGCATTGCTCAATTACGCTGTTGTTAACGTCTAATCTCAGTGACCTTGCTGATAACTATAAGTAAGATTTCTATAACTCCAGGCACGTTTCCCAAGACTAAATGCTTGGAGTTTGCTTGACAAGTGTGGTAGATGGGGAGATTGCAAAACAGATGAGCGGACAGGGATTCTGCGATCGAACTGAAAATGATGTTGCAATGTATCGGTAAAGTTTACACATTGGGCTTGTGATAATGTTGCAATTGGCATCGCGCCTACTTTCACTTTCACACCTCCCCTAAGGCGGACGGTCTGCCAAGCATTGGAGCAAACGCTCCGCCCCGCCTGCCTTTGTACATAGAAATGCGTAAGCAAACCCTATCCCACGACACAAACTTTACCTTCCAATTATCTAGTCCAACCACGCGTGCTTGATACACCAACGTCTTCAAAGACACTACAGTTGCCACAGATGTCTGACCAGCCAAGCGAACCCGACCCGTGGGCCAGCCCGACGCTTAAACAAGAAAGTAAGTGTGTGGGTTGGTGATACCGATCCCAAAGTTTGTTTCCGTTCCGATTTCCGTCTTCTCTAACACATGTGCATGTCTTGAAGGTTGTGCATACGCAGGCGCACTAGCCGTTTCACTGCCAAGTTTAGGAGAAGCAACAATAAGCTCGACGATATGCTCAGTATGGAACCGGAAAGCCTGCGCAGACTGGAGAAGCAGCGCTTTCATGGCTTTTCGCGTCTCGAGAACATGACTGATGCCGAAGTTGTTAAGGAGGCTCTTGCTGCACGCCAGTGGCTACTCATCGTGCTCGAGTGCCAAGGTCTAGTCATGACACAGGATCAGGAGATGAGAGTGATCACGCTCGCTGTCAAGAAGCAGCTGAAAGGTCTGCAAGCCGATTGGAGCGACAAAGAAAGGCTGTATATTGCTCTCACAGAAGACGCCCTTTCCTCACCTGCGGATCGCTTACAAGCTGCACATGTGCTAGCGTTGCATCGCAACCTTATGGAACGTCTGCAGGATATCAGCAAAGCTGCAGCAATGCACAACGAGCGCCTGCAACGTAAGTCTGACGATAGTGTTGGCTTCCTTGAGATACTTGAGGGCATCATGGACAGGGCACATGCTGCCATAGTTGACCACTTTGCGTGCGCTATACCCTTGGCACAACTCAGCGAAGTGAAGGATCCAGCAGTTACCGACGACAACGCCATGTGTTGTCCGATCTGCCAGCATTCCTATCTCGACCTCACTGAGTTCCCCGTCGAAGAGCTCCTAGACGACTATCCTGTGCGTATCAAGCACTGCGGCCATGTCGTCGGCAAGGCCTGCCTCGAGCGGTGGATGGAGACGCCAAAGATTGACGAAGCCAAGTATCCTTATCGGACGTGTCCACTGTGCCGGGTCAAGGTTGAGGGGGTACAGGCTCCAGGGACGCCCCGCGGCTTGAAGGAGCACTTGAAGAAGGACCGACGAGCCATGGAAGCTCTGTTTGAACTGGTCTACGGCTTCGGTATGGATCGTGAAGACAGCGTCACTGCAATTTTGTCGTGCATGAGCGAGGAGATTGCGTGCACTGAACTACTGCACAGGGTTGAACTCCACGGCGGGGACGACGAGCAGGTGCTTGTGCTGACTGAAAAGCTGGAAGAGCTGCAACAGGAAAAGCGAGTATGGGGCTTCCGGGGAGATGCTGTATGGGCTCCATTGAAGAGGGAGTGGATGGACAGTGGTGTCGCGCGCCGAGTATGAGGCATTTACTCTGGTGGCTGTTCAGTACACCTACACGGGACGGTATCTTTTCCATTGCCAGGTCAATTCGGAGTGAGGGATAAAAATGGTTCCGGATAAGAGGAGATCTGCCCTGCTGTAAGCAAAAAGTGCTGGGATATACCTCGGTGGGGAGAGGAGTATCTCTGCACGTCTTCAATGTTGCGAGGCTGTGCAAGCTAATTGAGCCATTTTCGACCGAACCTTCCAACTCATCTTGTACACATGTCCATCCCAAGCCAGTCTGACCCATAGCCAAGACACCAATGGATCGACAGCGGAGGTGAAAAGAACGCATCAGGCGATCCGCCTCTCCACCTGTTGGATGAGCGATCTTGTGCCTGGTTGGCAGGCACCGTTACATTGCCCTGTCCTATGAGCTGCGCGAGTTGATATGACTGAGGTTGCACGCGCATAGGAATCCTGGTCATGGAGCATTAGGGTCCAGATGGAAATGAACGCATCACGTGCCCTGCCTGGACCCTTCTTTCGTCGACCCACCCCACACTGCAGAGCGCCAAGCCCCCCGCCAACTTCCATTCCGGGCACGCTTGTGCTGCGAGATAAGCCAATGGTTCGAGGCTGAGCATCTCATGCAATAACTCTCCTCGGGCAGCCCCGTAGATAGGCTCCACTCCGCAATGGGCGATCTTGTTGGGTGCATGGATGACGTCGTGACCGGCCATTGAGTCGCGTGTCTGCCGGCGCGCATCGCCACAGACGCAGGCGCTGGGCACAGTCTTGGCTGATGACGATTTATGATTGCTATTCAAAACAAACGGGACCTCCTGGAATCCCTATTTCATCCCACGCTCGCATCCACCTCGCAGAAAAAGCACTGCATCCAACTATGAGCGTCAACATCATTGACGTTGGTGTCAGCAGGGTGCGTGCCGTGCCCCTTGCATGCTTTGCCAACGAGCGTGCCGATTTCCCCGAACGGCCTTCGCTAACTTCCCCGCAGATTTCCGGCGCGAGAGACCACCAGGAAGACCGTTATGTCACACTGCTGCCTGGTTCGCTGAAATCGCGGAAAGATCTCGCCGTCTTCGCGGTCTACGATGGCCAGTAAGCTGCCCCTCCAACACCGAGCCACGGTGGCGTGATGCTGACAATTGGCCAATAGCGGAGGCACCCAAGTCGTGAATCATGTGGCGCAGCACCTCCACACCTATCTCGAACAATATCTCTCAAGCCCGAAAGCATCCAATGCCACAGAGTACAAGCATGCAATCCAAAGCGCCCTGAAAGCTGTAGACCAGGACCTCGATCGTGCCGACCTCCAGGGCGGCTCGACAGTCACGCTAGTTGTCATAGATACCAAGCAAAACCTCCTTATACAGGCCAATTTAGGAGACAGCCATTGTTGTTTTGCCGACCATGAGCCCCAGACCCCGCAGTCACTCTCTCCGCAGTCTCCTTCGCGTGCAGACTCACTTGTCGGTCAAACAGGCTGGAATGTGGAAACCCTGAGCGTAGAACACACACCCGACAGCCCACTAGAGAAGCGAAGAATAGAAGAAGCCGGCGGAAAAATCAATTACTCGTCCGGCATCGCGCGGATTGGTGGAGTCAGCATGTCGCGAGCGCTAGGCGATCTCGACTTGAAGAAGCCGCGTGTAAACCGCCTAGCCGGTCATGACCTGTCAGACTTGGCTGGGGTTGGAGTCGAAACGGGCCTCGCCCCAGGAAAGTCTGCAAAGCGAGATCTCATATCCAATAAGGCACACTTTACAGTACGAAATCTCAATGGCCAATCCCTGATTCTCCTAGCATCGGACGGTGTCGGTGGAACACACCAAGCTGAAGAAGCAACGCGCTTAGCTGTGGATAGGTGGCAGCAGGGCAAAGAGGCAAAAGAGATTGCCAAAGAGCTGACTCAGAAACACGGGGAGGTGCAGGGCGCAGACAACTGCACCGTTGTAGTCGTCGTGCTGGACACTGAGCAAAAGGGACGCAGGAGCGTCGACAGCGGCAGAAGAAGCTTTGATGTTTCTCTTGAAGGCAGTGGCTCGAGGAGGAGACGACGATCGAGCATTGCTAGCTTGAAGGACTGGATCCGTGATCTTTAGCTGCGTTACGGTGGGTCTGTCGTCAGGAAAAAGTTGTATGGCTAAATGGGGGGGTTCGAGCATGTCTGATGCTATAGCATACCAACGACGAAGCATGACTGGATTGTGCAGCAAGCAGCAGAGGCGTTATTGTTTGGCATATGTACATTATACGATGCATGATAGTTATGATATCAAGATACCAATACAACGTTCAAGCAAGAATAGTCCAATATAACATGCTTTGTTGGAACACGTGGCTTTCGAATTTGAATTATATGAACTTGAATCAGAAAAAGTATTATTCCGCCGTTTTATTTGCTATTGCAACAATAAATAAATTTATTTTGTGTGTCGCAGCAGAGAGCATCAATACACATTTTCTACACCGCTGGACAATAGTATCAGAACAAGATTGCCATATTGCACAAAAGCCAAAAACCTACCAATATGTTCAGTTCTGCTAAACTGTGCCCGTTTGCACAAGCAACCCTGCTATTGTGCAATCTCGAAGTGATCAAGGGTGCCACCTCAAGTCTTCGTTTGCATTTTCCAGGTAACAAGGATATTACTTCGAGTCTTCTTGGGTGACACAGTATCTGCCTTGCTGGTGTGCATCCCCGAGGTGAACAAGGGACGTCGACAAACGACTTTCCGATGTGACCTTGGATTTCAGAAACCTATTCACCACCAGTCTTTGCAGGTGAAATAGGTTCCGTAAGACCATAAAACCACGCCTGTCAATCCTCTCCTTTACACCATCATCATCTCTCGCCGCATTCAGAGCCACGGCTGGAATACAGCCGTGCAGAAAAACTAACGGGTGGCAGGTATCAAGACCATGGACTTCAATGCCGCGCTCTCCAAGGGCCGTCAGTTACTCGAGCTCCTCTACGCCGACGACTCCTCCGCAGGAGACCTTCTCACTCCCTCCGCCCCCTCTGCCGAAAGCATATTCCTCGATCCACCCGCCCTCGCAGACTGGGGCTACTCCCCAAACTACTATAACTATTCTCCCACCCCTGACCTGTACCACGTCCAAAGAACCTTCGGCGTCGACCCAGCACACAACACGGGAATCGGACACTCACACCTGGATCCCTGCGGCCAAAACGGCGACTATGTTCCCGTCTCATGGGCAAAATTCAACAGCATAGTCAACGCGCCCGGTGGCATGCTCGTCGCCGTTGACAACGAGTCTCCAACCGCACTGTCCCGCCTCAACCACAAGAAGATCACGCTTGCGGACCGCCTGCCTGACCTGAAATACTGGTCGGACGTTGCGTATCTACAGTGGGCAGAAGTGACTAAGGGAGCTGTGGACCTGAGATACGTGGTGCGCCATGGTATAACAAATGTGCGGACTATAAGCGTGATGAGGCATCTGCTAGAAAGAGATGGACAGATCGAGACGCAGTTTGGCCGCATGGTGTGGCCCGATACCACATGGAGGGATGAAGAGGCGGTAGCGGCAATCCTGGGTACCCCGAATGGAAGCGGTGTTGCGCGGCTCTTGATTCATCATAAGAAGCAGCTAGGACATAAGGCTGTGGAGGAAGTTGAGTTGGTGGGATTTAGTGAGGTTCCAGGGTTTTATGGTGAGCCGAGTTTGGTGTTTAGGATTGGGAATGTAAGTGAGGGAGATGGGACCGAGAGGGGCGTGGGTGGGGACCAGGAGGAGGAGGAGCAAGATGGCAGTGCTCAGAGTGAGGAATATGTGGACGTTGATGACGATGAAGATTTCGGCTTCTGGATTTTTGACTTGGAGTAGCGCATCTTACGTTCAGTCTTTGCTCTTGTAACGCTACTGCAGGTGAGATCTGTAAAGGTTGGGGATCTGGGAATCAGCATACTTGCATTGTTTTGTGGCGCTTCGGGTTTACTGCTGAGGAATACGAGATACGGAGTTCTCAGATGAGATCAGCAGCACGACTACAGCGACGTGTACAAGCGAGGTATGTGAATCAGGCCTTCTGAGGTAATGGCAATTTACGTCTGGTTTAGCTTGTTACTGATGCAGACGCCTAGTCCCGTAGCGAGATGCACCCCGCAACTTCCTTCCGCATGGTACTCATCTCACCGATGTACTTCCACTCTTCCTTGAAGCAATCATTTGCGCATTGAATACCTACCAACTACTATGGTCTATATTGGATTGCCAAAGCACTGATCGCACAAAGTGGTTGACTCCGTCGAATACTGGAATGACATCGCGGAAGCTAGGGTAGGGCGGCACGCTTAATGATGCAAAGATGCACATACGGAACGGCTGGACAGCCCTTGTAAATCTTGAGTGCGGAGGTGTGAAAAGTGCCTCGGCTGCACAAACTCTCTATTGACTATTGTTGGATGTACATGGGATCATACTATAGCGACATGTATGTCATAATTCGAAGCGAGGTATAATATGTAAGGGTAATCGTCACTCTCCCTACTTCATATCTTCGCCAGATCTTTATTGTTTAATGAGCCATCGCGAACAGAATACGCTTCAACCCTACGTATTATCGCCGAGATGATGTTGCCCTCTATGGCAGGCATCTTCCAGCTGTTCGTCCTGCTTCTTGGTACGACTCCGATCTTAGCAGACTACGACACCGAGTCGAAGGCGCCCACTGTCAACATCGAATCTGGAAAGTTGGTTGGAAATTCCATCTCGTTGCCCAATGCACTCGGACCAGTCAATCAGTTCCTGGGCATTCCGTTCGCCGCGCCGCCGCAGCGGTTTTCACCACCTCAGCGAGCGAATGCGTTGACTGAACCGCTCAACGCTACGAGTTTCAAGCCAGCGTGCATTCAGCAGTTTAAATGTGAAGATAACTTAACACCTAAGATCTCGGGGTATATGTGGACTGACCTCGAACCAGATCCACTAGCAAGCGCGCAGCTGACCCAGTTTCTGTTCAACAATCCACCACCACAAGAGTCTGAAGATTGCCTCTATCTCAATGTGTATGCCCCTGCAACGCCAGCAGCCGGTGTAGGTCGACCTGTTTTATTCTGGATCTATGGCGGCTCACTTCAGTTTGGGAATGCTGGGCAAGATGCCTATGTTGGCAACAGTTTTGCTGCTTACGAAGATGTGATCGTAGTGACTGCTAACTACAGAACGAATAGTGAGTGATTATCAGTTGTATCATGATGATACAAGTATCTATGGATCATCACTCGAACAACTCTTCTGACTCTTCCCAGTCTTTGGCTTTCCGACCTCCCCTGACCTCCCCCTGACTGGGCGCAACCTCGGCTTTCTCGATCAACGCTTCGCTCTCGAATGGGTCCAGCGAAATATTCATGCTTTTGGCGGCGACCCATCGAAAGTCACTGTGTTTGGAGAGAGTGCCGGAGCTGCCTCCATCGATGCCATGTTAACGAGCTTTCCCGCAGATAGCAAGCCGCCATTCCGGGCTGCCATCCTGCAGAGCGGCCAAGTAAGCTATCGTGCAGCTCCCCGATTCTCAGGTCTCCCAGCATGGAACAACCTGACTGCTACACTTGGCTGTCCAGGCGCCTATAGCGACACTCTTACATGCGTTCGAGCCGCCAACGCAACGACAATCCAAACCATCATCAATCAAAACTCGCTCGACTTCAGCCCCGTCGCCGACAATGTCACTCTAGTATCCAACCCAGCCGCCCGTCGTCTCAGCGGCAATATCGCGCGCATCCCCGTCCTCGGCGGCACAAACTCGCAAGAATCTCGCGTATTCTCAATCGGCCAGACCAACCTATCCGCCTACCTCCAAACCACCTTCGGCACCTCGGCCCCTGATCTCATTCCCATTCTCAAAGCCGCATATGCCCCCAGCAGCACCAATGGCTTCTCCACCGACTATGACATCATCTCGCAGATCGCAACTGAACTCAGCTTCCAGTGTCCGCAGGCTCTCTGGGCCAATGCTACAGCTGCCATCGGCGTCCCCACATGGCGCTATTACTTCAACGCTTCGTTTAGCAACACACAGTTGTATCCGGGTCTAGGTGTCTTCCATGCTTCTGAGATAGCGCTGGTTTTCCGCACGTACCCAGTGACTAACACGACGACGCAGCAACACGCACTGGCGCAGTTCATGCAGGGTGCGTGGGCGAGATTTGCACGTAATCCTTATGCAGGGCCAGGATGGAATGCAGTTGGGACGGGAGCAGAGGGTGCTGTGTTGCTTGGAGCGAGTAACGTCACGCTGGGTGGTGTGTACCTTGATGAAAACGGGACCGCAAGACAGGGAGATTGGAACTTGGGCGTTTTGGGGGACGTGGGAAATGTGATGGGAGGCGGTGTCACAGTATTGCGGCAGGAGGAGTTGGATTATAGATGTGTTCTGTTTCGGCCGCTATTTGAGGCGGCCGTGGGGAAGGACGGTATGCCGCCTGTTTTCTGAAATGTGGAGTCTACTGCTGGGAAGTAACTACAACTACGCTCAGCTTATCGTCCTCCAGTAACCTGTCCAACATCCACACTTGATCTATCTTCTTCACCCCCCTCATTCACACTCCTCTCTACACTATCAATCAAGCTTTCACTCCCCGTCTTCACTCCTACACTACCCTTCCCTTCGTACTCTTGCCGCGTATTCTGCGTCACGTCTTCCCCACGCCGTTGCTCAGATGTGTCCGAGGCATTTTGCTGGCCATATGCAGACTTCACAGGTCATCAGAATCAGCATTCAAAATCTTATTTCCAGAATAGGAAGAAATGTGGAGTCGAACAGGGGAAGACAGGCATACCTTGTCTACAGAAGTACTCAGACCAGCGGGATCACTTGAACCTCCCGTTTTGAATGGCACGCTACCGTCACCCTTGAAAGTGCCGGCAGTGTCTTCGCCTGGGTTAACGGGGTTCCGGGGTTGCGTGTTGGAGGACTCTTGGCTGGTGAGGGAGGACATGGTTGTGCTTTCGCTTTATTGTTAAAGGAGTTGTAGAGTTATGGCTGTGTGATTTTTTCGAGACTGGATGACAGTATTAGGATATTAATTGTGTCTCGCATCCTAGAAGAATAGGTTTTGACATGTTGTGACGACGCTGCGGGCTAAACGTCATAGTGACTAAGAACATGTGGAGAGACCCTGAGGCGAAAGTATGGCTGTATGACACCATGCCGACACGTGAACACGACTGCTTGAATTCCAACTTTATGTTGCATAACCTGCTGCTTTGGAAATGTTTGAAGTTATTTCTAACACAAAACAACGCGCATGACACTGCGTCACAGCTATAACTAACAATAATTCTATATCGGATGCAAATTCATTACTCTCGTCTATAGCTTGCTCTTGCCAATGCCCCAAACCTCAGCTTGAGGGTTGTTCGACTTCTTGTCTATTGTCGCACCGTCACCGACTGCCTTCTCGCCTTCGGCAATAAACAGGGACTGTGACTTCTTCATCGTTTCAATGGCTTCCCGTTCAATGCGGTTGATGAGCTCCTCGTTAGTGGGGATATCGTGGATCAGACCAATGACTTGACCAGCAGTCCAGACCTGGAGATGTCAGCAGTCACTCAAGCACAAAGAGCCTTCGTTTACTTACACCAAAGTCCTTGTCGCCATTCAGGAAGACCTGTCGGCCACGCTTGCCACTAACATACTCGGCAACCTCCTCGAACTTGCCGGTCGTACTCTTCTTCTCCACATCAACCGCCTGCAGAGCAACTTTGTTGGCAAAAAGACGGGACGTGTTCTTCCATCGTCGGAGCACCAGAGTGGTATCTGTTTCCTGGGCATCGACGATGGCCTGCTTGATGTTTTGGTGAATGGGTGCCTCAACGGTGCACATGAAGCGCGTGCCCATGTTGATACCGCACGCGCCCAGGGCAAGCGCAGCGGCCAAGCCCTGGCCATCGGCAAAGCCTCCTGAAGCAATGAAGGGCACACCGAGCGACTGGCGGGCCCGGCTGAGCAGAATGAAGTTGGTGATGTCTGTCTCACCAACATGGCCAGCACATTCGAAACCGTCAATGGACAGAAAATCAACACCGAGCTTGACAGCGGACTGCGCGTGCCTGATGGTAGTGCACTTATGGAGGATGATCGTACCAGCAGCCTTCAGTTGCTTGATGACTGGAGCAGGGTTGTTTCCTGCTGTCTCGACAATGTTGACCTTCTCCTCGATGATGACGCGGGCATATGCTGCATAGTCCGGAGGGACCATGGCCGGAAGGAGGGTCAGGTTGACGCCAAAAGGCTTGTTGGTCATGGTACGGCATCTTCGGATTTCCTTTCGCAGGTCCTCGGGGGTGGGTTGGGTGAGGGCAGTCAACTATGGGCATGGTAAGGAGCTGCTTCTCGAGATGGTTGGGTGGTGAGCGCTTACTATTCCAAGACCACCCGCGTTGCTAACAGCCGAAGCAAGTTCAGCGTAGCCCACCCATTGCATGCCTCCCTGCACAACGGGCACTGTCAACCGTTAGTCACTGGCGGTCTGGGGTAGTGGAGCTGGTGGTGAGGCTGTTACCTCTGATGCCGAGGGCCCTCGTAAGTTCTGTGTTGAAGGGCATGGTGGGCGTATGGTTTGGTCGCGACAAAGACTGGCGATGCAAGAAAGAGATGAAGCGACGGCTGGGAACCAAGATGCAAGGAGAAAGATATCCAAACGGTGGACGCGCGACCAGACAGATGTCGCGCCAGCCGGGGCATGACAGTCGTGTGGGGAAGCCATTTGCCTCGGCATCTTGGGTAGCGCGACACCAAATACAGGCACACGCCCGTCAGATGGCTGTCATTGTGCCGACCGGCTTGCTCTGACTCGGCATGACTGAGACATCGCTATGGCTTCTGGCGGGAATAGAACAGCACACTTGCGCGTCGTGTTGACGGTGTGTTCGGCGGTAGTGAAGAGGCTGTCACATGCTTCTTGGCGCTCGCCTGGTGACCTGCTACATCTACTACACTCCAATATGCAGTATTTCCATCTCATCTTTGTTCTCATACACAGAAGTACTCTACCAAGTAGCTCTTGTACCCATATTCGTTGAGAATCTTCGTCTCGAGAGACATGAGTTTTACTCCTCTTCCTAGTTCCTGCCTAGTATCTTCGGAGGGCGACCTGAGTGAAGATGGCTACGGCTAGCTTTGCTGCATGCTCTATTGAGTACGCAGTGTGCCGGGCTGGCAGTTAGGCCACCATTGAACTTTCTTCTGGATAATGACGCAACCAGCCAATGGCCTGCAGGAGAAATCCATCGCGGGACGCCTCGCTGCTCATGAGTAAAAGCTGGCACATCTACCAGATTGTGACCATCACCATAGTCCTTCAGTATGCTCTGGCATCTCCTTTTTCCCTGCCTCGCTCAGGCTGTGTCCGCAGCATGCGCAACCCAGTCGTTCGACTACGTCATTGTTGGGGGAGGACCAGCTGGGCTTCTTGTGGCGAATCGCTTGTCAGCCGTCCCAAACACAACCGTTGCTATTATTGAAGCTGGAGACTCCGTATATGACAATCCAAATGTCACACATGTTCCCAGGTCCATTCTCGAATACGGATCTTACATTGGCACACCCACCGATTGGGGCTATAAGACAGTAGTTCAAAAATATGCTGGTAACAAGACACTTGACTATTGGGCTGGGAGAGCTTTGGGCGGGAGTACGGCTATCAACGGAATGACATATCTACGAGCGGAAAAGGCTCAGATCGATGCCTGGGAAGATCTAGGTAACGGTGGGTGGAATTGGGATAGTTTGTGGGACTACTACATCAAACAAGAGCAGTTCCAGCCGCCTACCGACCAGTTAAAGCAACAAGGTGCGATGTACGACAAGTATGCGCATGGAGATATGGGAGAGCTTGCTGTGGGATTTACCCCATACTTTTCTAGCCGGGACTTTTTTGAGCTGTTGAAAGAAACATCAGAGGCGACTGGATTTCCTTACAACGAAGATCCTAACAAGGGCACCATGCGTGGCTTCAGCGCCTGGCCCATGACGCTGAATGAGACGGGACCAACACGTGAGGATGGTGCAAGAGCATTCTACTATCCCATCGCCTCTCGACCGAACCTGCAAGTCTTTCTCAACTCCACCGCGACGCACATTGTCTGGGATCACGATAAATCTGCGGCGGATGGGATATTTGCATCCGGCGTTGAATTTGTCAGTGCAGGAAACGTAGTCCATGGCATTCGAGCTACCAAAGAGGTCATTGTCGCCGCTGGTGCAATTAGGTCACCAGCATTTCTTGAACATTCTGGTGTAGGCAATCCCAATGTCCTCGGATCCCTTGGAATTGACACCGTTCTCCCGCTGCATTCCGTTGGCTCAAACCTTCCTGACCAGCCGGCGAACGGGATCACATATTCCTCATCTACCAACTGGACTGGATACCCGACGTTTGTTTCTTACTGGACGGCGTCCGACCTCTTTGGGGACGAGCTACTTGCCATTGTCGAGGAGGTTAGGGCCAACCTGAGCACGTACGCAGCAGCCATCGTTGCGGATTACGCACCGAACACAACATCGACCCAGATGCAGGAGGAGTTGTTGAACCATCAGGTGGATCTGGTCTTCAGTCCCAGTAGTACGGTCCCATTAATTGAGGTGTTGTGGTTTTCCGCAGGCGACGCCATTGCTGCCCAGTTCTGGAACCTGTTACCTCTCTCCAGAGGCTCGATTCACATCAATTCTACAAACGCAACATCCCCACCGAGAATTGATCCCGCATTCTTTCAGCTACCTATCGATGCGTATGTTCAGGCAGCAGCCGCAGTCCGCATCCGTGAACACTTTGCTACCTCGCCGCTAGCCGATCGTGTCACGGGAGAAGGTTCACCTGGCTTTGAAACTGTGCCAAAAGACTCAGGATGGAGAGACAACCATTGGAATTCATGGGTCAGGCAAACTGCGAATGGCAACTCACATCCTGTGAGCACCTGCGCGATGATGGGTCGGGATCTAGGTGGTGTAGTGGATTCTGAGGGTAGAGTATATGGCACGCAGAACGTGAGGGTTGCAGACGCTAGCGTTTTCCCTACGCAGATCTCCGGCCATCTTAGTGCGAGTGTTTATGCTATTGCTGGAAAGGTTGCGGATGCCATAATAAGAGGGTTGCCATAGTAGATGGTGGCAGTCGCTACTGTTTACTTTGGTGGCAACCGTAAGCGCATTTGGGAGCTCTTACGTAGAATTCTATCAGTGTAGAAACAATCCCCGAAATGTCTTTATATGTTGCATCTTTTCCGTAATATTTAGTATTTTGGAGTATATCTAGCTCTTTGGCCAAGAGCTCTAGGTATTACCTTTTGCTCCCACAAGATGTATATATATATAAGGAACCCCACACCATGCGCACTGCTGTGGTGCAACCTAGGTCAAACAATCATGCAGCAGCTGTTCCCGAATTGATTCTGGTCACTCTCATACTAAGGTTTTAAATTTCCAAGTCCGAACTTCCGCGAAAAATACCAGTCCTAAAACAGAGTCAAAAAACGACAGTTTTGTGAGGATGTCTGCTATGGCCAACTTACCCAAAAGCCGCGGGGAAGAATCCACGAAAGCCATCTGACAACACTCGACTGATGTCCTCGCCACAACCAAGCCCCAGGTTCTGGTCTGAGCAAATCACTCACGACCTTGCGAGCATACGTTTCCGTCGGCATGGCCGTACCTAGTCTAACATCAGCACTTCTTTGTCACCATTATGGTCCCCTCGACTTACGCTGCGAATTGCCCTGACGAAACAAGTAGCTCTCTTCTATAGGCATATAGAGCGAGTCCTGTGGGAGCCGTTTCTTGACATCGGAAATCCTGCTCTTCACACCGCCTGTGACAACTAGAACAACCTGCACCCTACTTCCATCAGCCTCTCCTAGTACATCAGATAATCACAACACCAACGTACCCAAAAGGCGCCATTTCGATCCTCAACGCATCCGTATATGAATGCAGCGCCGCCTTAGACGCATTATAGCATCCTGCTTCTTATCAGCACAACCACGCAGTTCAAAAAGAGAACGGAGCGAACTTCATACCACCGAATACGTACGGCACCACACCCGCGACGGAACCTATATTCGCGATTTTGCCTTTAGCATTGATGAGAAGAGGAGCGAGTCTTTGTACCAGTCGTATGCAACTGAAGACATTGATTTCAAACACTCGACGCATGTCTTCGATTGTTACGTCCAGAACGGGGACGGTATGGCTTATGCCGCTGGTTTGAGGTATCGCGTTAACTCCACATCTCCACGGCTTGTCTGAGTGGCCCCGACGCGAATCTGGTAGCAGAATGAAAGGAGGGAGGAGGAGGCACGTACACGTTGTTAATTAAGACGTCGAGTTTCCCATCCACAGCTGCTGATATCTCCTCGTAAAGTGCCTGGATACTCTCATCAGATGTGACTTCTAGACACACGGCCTTGACACCCTCGGCAAGAAGTGTTGCTCTGGCTTCTTCTGAGCGGACAGTCCCGTAGACGCGGAAGTCGCGGCGCAAGAACTCGAGGGCGAGTTCGTGGCCGATGCCGCCAGGGGTGCAGCTAGGGTTGGGTTTGCGTTAGCCCACCTTTCTGAGAAGTGGTGGTTTGTGGCGAGTCAGCAGGGAGATGCAACATACCCCGTGATTAAGACTGTTTTCTGACGAGTACTCATGTTGTTTGTTAGTTTTGCGATTTCTGATTTTCCGATTGTTGATAGAGAAGAGCGACGCAGCGTTGTTATGTGATGGCGATTTTTAATATATCTAAACAGATGACTATGTCGTTGCACAAATGAAGAAATGGCCAAAAATGAATTTGCTTTTTAAAGAAACATCGACTGCTAAATACTAGAGTACATCTTACATATGACCACGGCGGAAGTTGCTCTCCGGTTTGCGAGGTCCGAATAGACGCTCGGCGCTCGGGAACCTGGGCAGCCGCCAGCGTTTGGACGCAGATGTAGCGGAGTAAGACCAACTACTAGTAACCCGTATCTCACATCATTTTAATCTGGTCGACACTGCTTTGAGGATCTGATTTCAGACGATAGTTTATTCTGGTTTAGCATTGTGGATGCATGTCAAGCACCGGGTGCGCTGTCGTAGGTACCTCAATCTCTCGAGCAAATCTCTCGAGCGTATCTCCCCAGTGTAGAGAGAGAAGCAGGGTGCACGCTGTGATTCATTACGGCATCTGTGAAAATACGTTATGGGCACAAAGAAGCTAGGCAAAACACAGATGAACGCTGTCTTGTTTACAAACGAATGTGATTGAACAAACAACTACAAGACGGGTACTTGATACTGTAATGACTGTGCGGAAAGATACAGATCAGATGTGTCAAGGAAAGTCCAGAACACAAAAAAGGCACGTGCAACTTTGAACAAATTGATCCACCAGCAACACCGCTCAGTAGTCCTCACCAAGCCTGGGCTTGCCTCCCTTCCAGTCATCCCTCTCGTAGTACCTGAAGACAAGGTCATATCCATCCAAGTCGTGTACAATGCGATCAACACGACGGTAGCCGGGGATGACCTCCATCCTGTTAGCCTTGTCAGAGTTCTTCAAGGGCAGCTCGTCAGCGGTAGGCTTGGCCTCGAATAGAGTCACGCTGAACCTGCCAGGCTTGAAGATTCCCACTACGTGCTGGACAATGTCGGCAGTCTCGCGGCCAGTCTGGCGAGCTGGCACGTTGGTCTCGAAGGAGGCGTAGGAGCACTGCGGTTCAGGGGTGACATGCACAGTGAAATAGTGTGTGGCATCAGAGCCTTTCTTGGACCCATTGGGGGCACCACCTGGAGCAGGAATGACACCGTTGGCAGAAAAGCCGCATGGGGTGAAGAGGTAAGCATCGATACGAGCATCAGGATACTTGGTGGTAGGATAGACGTCGGCCAGGCCACAGTGTTCAGAAACAACGGTACCAAGCGTGTGGCCCTCAGTGGTCAGCTCTTCGGGGAAAGTGAGCTCTTCGTCAGAGTTGAAGCCAGAATGGTCGGAAGAGGTCTGCTCGAAGACGTCGAAACTGTCATCGGAGGTGTGCGTGTTGGCGGTCGAGTTAAGCACGGTGGAGCCGCCGAGACTCTCTGTGTGGCCATTCTCCTCGGAAATGGTGCCCAGAGATTGGATGGCGCTCTTACGAGCTTCGCGAACCCTCTGGAGGTAGCGACCTTCCGCAACCGCACTTGCGTCCTCTAGATAGAACTGACGGGCGTTCTTCTCATCGAGGTCGGTCATCAGAACCTCCAGAGTCTCGTCTTCCTCCTCGTCGGTGGGCTGCTCACGCAACAGGCGCTGGGGGTGGCTAATAAACTTGGTCTCGGTGTCGGGCTCCAGCCTCTCCTCGCCTGGGCTGGGAGGAGGAGTGAGGCTGGTGTCAGGACCAGTGATGTAGAGGTACCAGTGCTCGCCATTCATCTTGCCAATCATGTAGGCGCTGCCACCCTTGAAACGGTCGTCGAGGTAGCGGACTTCCTCTCGCCAGCTGCGATGGGGGCCGCGCTGCTGTTCGGGGTGGAGAAAGTTCTTCCTGCTGTAGAAAACACGGTATGGCGTAGCAGCTGGAGCAACGCCAGATGCCTTTGGCGCGACATATGGAAAACCAGCTCCAGCAGCAATTTCCAACATGCGAGTCAGACCCCAAAGCAGGGTCGTGGTACCGCAGGTCTTGAGGACAACCTTGTGGGGGAAGACGAACATGCTCGACTCGGAAAGGAGGTAGGCATCGACATGCTCGGACTCAATGACGGAGAGGACCTTGCAGTTGACCAGATCAAGCATGTCTTTCCATATTTCAGCCGACACTTTCTTCAAGCCGAGCGGACCGGCCTGGCCAGGCAGCTCAGTAGCAGAAGGGCTGAACCATACTTCCAGGAGCTTCTCAGGACCCTCGAATGAGTTTGTGGAGTCGAGATCGATAGTAGCCTCCTTGTTGATGGTCAAGTGAGGGGTGCCAATGTGCGACGAAGGCGACGCAGTGTAGTGCTGAGGAATCTCGGTAGCGACCATCTCTTGACTGTGTAGCTGGCGTGGGCAGCGAGATTATCTGGTTGGAGGCGGTTTGCTAGGTTGGGTAGGAGCAAGCTTGAAGTTTGGGCTAGCTAGGAAGCTGTGTGCAGCACAACCTCGCTCAGACAAGCAATGCGGTGCTCGCCTGAGAAGAATTGGCCCACAGGTCGCGAAAAGTAGGCGAGGCTGGCGTGTGCCAGCAGCAGAGGACGTGGAAATGTGGAACCGACCGTAGTCGATGTTAGGGAGGTCGCGCGTTGAGGGGAATAAACGAGGCCTTTCGCCGGGAAATGGTGGCAGCCGATGTGGTCCTCGCAATACCAGATTCCGATACCCTGGGCAAGTATCGGGTCCAGCAGACGAGGAGATCTGCTTCAAATACTAAGGGGAAATGGGTGGTAGAGTGGAAAAGGGGGCGTGGCAGGTGTTATCGAGGCCTGAGGTGGGACGAGGTCAGCGTTGTGCTCGGGAGTGTCTTGTCGATGGCAGACAGCTTTTAAACAAGACAGGACTGACTTTGCAGGCTTGGAGAGAAAGCGTACGAGGTCCTCGCGACGCATAGAAGAGCCGAAGCAGGCGACAGCAACGGCGTTGGGCGCTGACTGTGTGTGCGATCAGTCGCCAATCTCTTTTTTTCTACCCAAGCTGCGGGGGGGTGACAAGCTGGAGCGTGGCGGGATTGTGATGGAGGATAGATGCAAATGAGGAGAGGGCAAGAGATACGTACTGTGGGCAGTGGAAGCAAGCGGACGAGCAAGCAAATTTGATTGTGGGAAGTGGTGTTGTTGTTGGGCGGTGTTGTGGAAGCTTCACGCGACCGGCATTTTTGACGAGTGCGGTGTTTTTCCCATTGAGACGTCACCGCCCAACGCAGAAGTGGCTGGAGCTCCCGCCAACGGCCGACGGCTTGGGGCCCGACGCAGCCTTTCTGCATTCGATTCCGACATGTATCTATTCTATACTTAGCCCACCCGACGTCATCCAACAGGTACCACTGCTCTTCCCACCGCCTCGATTCGCGCATTGCTTCATCTAATCGCTCCGTGCATCTGCCAGCCCGTATCGCGCGCCCGTCTTCACGCCCTTGGCACGACGGCCGACGCTGTTCGTCTCGAGACCGTGACAGTCACAGAGTGCGGCGAGAGTCATGTGATGTTCCAGAATGGCGGAGAAATGCCTCAGACAGAACATCCCACACGTGCCCTCCCGCCACGAACGCCCGCGTCTGCTCTGTATCATGGCTGGCGGGGGTATGCCAGCCTCTCCGCCGCAATGCCACCGCCTCCAAATGACTCCAAATGACCGGCATACTCCCGGCGACCAGGAACACGCTGTACATGCTAACCCTATTCCAGCACCCTGCGCCTCCATCTTAGTCTGTTCCCAGCAATAGCAAACATACTGCAGCCCACATATACCTATAGCCTCAATCAACACCTCTTACTACCTCACTTGCCCCATCTGGTGCTTTGAACACGATCCCACCGCTCTCCACCATGGCCCCGAAACATTCCCGCAGATCTACAACTAGCGTATCGGGTGCCTCGAAGCCTGGCAGCATCGCGGGGTGCCCGCTGTGGCGTCGGACCCAGAACACATCCCAGAAGCTGCTGCCCCACCCCAGAGGCGCGGCTGTCTTGCTGTTGTGCCCCAGGAACGTCGACACTCCAAGCCGTATCGGTGTATAGTCGGAATATGAAGGAGTAAGCGTGTCCATGTACGCACGACGAAGCCACCGAAGCGCCTAGCACTCTCTGTCAGCAAACCGCCATACTAAATCGAGTAGTCTTGTAAGCCTCCTTACCGCCTCTGGCCCCGGCAGCCACTGCAACATGGTAAAGTTGAGTACCTCTGTCGGGCTCCATGTATAACTCTTGCCATTGCCTTCTTGCTTTGTTGCGGAATAATGGTTCTGGGGCTGAACCATGGACGTCGACGTCACCCCTCCAGCCTCACCCTGCTCCTCGTCACTCTGCTCCATCTCCAGTTCGACCGGCGAGAGGAACGGGCTTCTTGGTCTGCCCGAGAGTGGACGTGGAGCAACATCTCTGGTATGTATGACGTCTAAGAGTGTTGCAAGCAACCCAACGGGTGAGTCACACAGGGAAAACGCCAGTGTTTGCGGCCGAACGGAGTAGAGACGATGCAGTGCCTGTGGACTGCCATATGCCTCGCTCTGTGTTGTCGAATCCTCTTTCGTCTGTCCAGATCGTGATTGCACATCGCTTTCAACGTATCCAAAACTTAGCAGTGGTACTTTGGCTTGCGTCAACTTGGCAATACGCCACTTCAAACACTGCACTGGGTTGCGTCTGTACGTTGGCTCCTTGAACAATGGGTTCACTGTATGCACAGCAAGACAGCTCTTTGGGTACCGCAGCGCCAGCACACGACATATGCTAAAGCCCCTAGTAACAATGTCAATACTTCCATGGCTTAATTTCAGAATAGCAGCAACCAGCTCACCATCCGGTTCCATGAGCAACAAACTCGGCATACCCCAATCTAGCCATTAATTTCTGGAACACCTCCGCCGTCCCATCTAGCCCAAACCCTTCGTCCATACTCGCGTCGCTAAATCCGAAGCCAGGTATACTAGGCGCCACGACGTGAAAGGCTTGCAGTGTGGTGCCATCAAGTCCTGGTACAGATTGCGGCTCCGTCAACGCATTGATGATACGTTGCACTTCGATGAACGACGAGGGCCATGTATGTGCTAGCAGCATTGGTATAGCATTGGCCTGTTTCGACCGCTTGTGCACAAAATGGACACGAAGAGTCTGCGTTCCTGAAGCGTCGACTGCGGATGCCGTGGTAATACTGGTCCGAAACTGCGGCAATGTCGAGTTAAATCGTGCTTCAGCAGCGCGCCAATCGTACTTTTCAAGCCTGGATACGATGACCTTCGTTAACTCATCTTTTCTTACAATACAGACTGCAACTCGTCGTTGGAAAAGTCAAGCCATGGCGCCGAGGAACCATATGTATCAAGTGCGCTTTTGGATTTCTACTCACCAAAAATCCAACAGCGGCTCAAGCACCCGCTTCGGCGTACCCTGCTCCCATATTCTGTCGTCCGGCAGCGCCAACTCGCGTGGCATGCGCGTCAACTCGAGTTTCTTGCGCGTAAGCTCGAGGTACTTGGACGATACCTAGCAAATGCACTTGTCAGCAACCAGCCTATACCATATGAAAGTGAATTTATATTCCTACATGCATGCTATACGTTGTAATCGCTTCATCGCCATGTGCTACAGAAGCCATATCTAGTGTGAAGTATTGCACGTGACCAGCAAAAAGTATGAGGAGGTCAGTGTTGTTCAAGTATACCCTTCTTGCTAATAATAGGAAGTCAATTATTCCACCTCACGTTGTCACATGAGGGCAGACAAAGAAATAAAGAAAGAAAGATACTAAACTATTGTACCATTATTTTCTTCGCAACCCACTGTATAAACAGGTCTCACCCCCTTGCATGTACTCCATCTTTTCAGGATAAGATCTGCCTCCTCCCCTCGCACTCCACATGCAACAGCGGGACAAGTGACTCCCAGGGAGGCGAAAAAAAGGGGGACGCGCAAGCCCTCCATTCCGCGTGTAGTAGGTATCTGTTCCAAACGGCTGGACGTCAAGCGCACGGCACGGGATCTAAACAAGAGGGTGTTCGTTCCAGTTCTTTCGTTCGCCTCGCTTCGCTTCACTTCGCTTGCGCTTGCTATGCATGAATGGATGAACAGAATGCATTGATTCGCAGCCTGGTTGGACCTAATACTGTGGCAATCAGTTGCATTGATACTATGTTGTGGCTTGTGGCTGTGCAAAGAAAGATCGGCAGAAAAAATACAGCCAATCAGAATGCACATGGGGCCTAGTACCCCAGATCCACGGAACACCATGATTTGCTCGTAAAAAAAGGTTCGTGATCACAATGTTATTTTCCGAAACTAAAATCACCACCTAGGTGGCGACTTATTTGCCTCCAGCGTACTAGACGTCTCGAACGGTCGCTGGGCCGCCGGCACTACCGCTGGTGCTGGACGGCGAGCGTTGCGCGGCTTGAGCAGCCACACCACGTAGATTGAGCGAGCCAATTCGCTGGACGAGATTGCTTCCCACGGCATCTACAGCGCCTCTTGGTTGCAGTAGCGACGGGGCTGCAGCAGCGGCTTCCTGCACCTTGAACAGCCGGATGCTAGTGTTGTTCCAGACCCCAGCTGTGCCCTTAGCTACCAGCATCTCGGCGGCGAAGATGAAGCCCCAGAGAAGCGACTCATACCAACCAAGCGACAGCGGAGACCACTCAAACAGGTGCACCCTGATTGGTGAGGGCTCGATGCCACGGACCTCCGTCTCGCGGATGATTTTCAGCGCTTCTGCTGTGTCGGTCGAGTTCCCTGCTGAAGGTAGTTTTGGACCAAGCTCTGATATTAGCATGAGAATGGTATGCAATGGTAACTCGGAGAGCCATCCTTCCAACTAAAGACCAGGTTAGCGAAATCACGTCTTCCAAACGAGACGACTTACCCATGGGACAGATGGCGTGAAGAACTCGTTGGAAGCCATGGCTGGCCCGGCTATGCTATGCAAGCTCGTCACACTGTTTTGCCGAGAAAAGGCTGGTTGGCCTACCGGCCGCTTGCCTCGTGCCTTTTCTGACATGCCTCTCAATTGAAGAGGTACCGAGTCATCTATCGATGATGCAATTGATGCACTCCTCGAGGCACCCGACGGCGATTGTATAGGTGATCTGGTTGCCTCAGATGTGCGTGAGGTGTTTGCATCGTCATCGTCGGAATCATCGTCCCCACCAATGGCGAAAGCGCTGTCCTCTTCTGGGACATTACCGAGAGTGGGTGTCCGCGCAATGGTAGAGCTCCTTAGACTGTCTATGGAATTTGTACGCGTGAGATCTTCTCCACCCTCTTTGCGCTGCTGGTTTTGACGCTCAATCTCCTCTTGACCGCTTTCCAGTGTAAAATCCCGGAGTGCCTGAAACCGCTTACGGGAACGTACAATTGCGTATACCAGGTTTGGATTGTCTGTTGGCTGCTCAGTATTTGCAAATGAGGTCAGCTATGCTTATACGTACGTGAATACTGGTGCTCTATTATTGCATTCAATACCTCCAAGAGTGAGTGCAGAAGTGTGTGGTTGTTCTCATTCGCAAGCAAGAAGCTAGGTGAGGACATGGAAGCAAAGAGCTGTAACAGCTTTGAACTCGTCGCACGACCAAGATTCTGGACATAGGCCGCGATGTTGTTGAGAATTGCAAGGAGCGCAGGGTATATCGCATCAAGTTTGCCTTTACCAGTGGTAAGCAATGTGTAGATAGACTAGCGAGATTAGTAGGCGCATAATGAGTGTTGGCCACGCTGCGTACTGTGATAACATAGTCGGCATATGTGCCGTGGAAGTTTGGAATGCGGATGCTAGCTGGAAGCGACTCTTGGCCTTCAAACGTCTTGTTGAGGCTCTTGCCAAACTGTGGCTCGACGCTCAGCGTCTGGAGTACGAATATGCACATGCGCACAAGTCCCTGCTTGGAGGGGTCATTGCGCTGGTCAATGGCATAGTACAGCACCAAGACGACGAAATCATGGGCTCTGTCCGTGTCGATGATGAAGGAACGGAAGCGCTTGTTGCACTGCAGGGCCTCCCAGAAGAGCATGATCATCTCAGGTGCCCAGGTTAGGGACTTGTGGCTGCCAGGGAGGTAAGATGTGTTGGCTTGGAGCTAGCAAGTATCAGCAAGAAGTGATATATCAGATTTTATCATTGCGTACTGGCTGGTTTAGTATCCTGGTCATGCCATCAACCAGGAATTGGAAGTCTTGCGGGCGGTGCAGTCGGCCAAGGAAATGGCGAAAGAAGTTCTTGGGCGCTGGGCCGTTGCCAGGCTCGGGGATAGGATACAATACGAGTACTAACAGTAGTTGCAGACAGTACGTAACCAAAATCTGCCGCTGGTCCTTGAAAACGACGTGGTCGTAGGGCACGCGCCATGTTGCGGGGTTGTACTTGAGCGTCTGCGGGGAATCAGCGGGTGTCTATGATAGCGAAGAGGGACACGCACAGTGTTCAGAAGGGAGCATAACACAGACAAGACGACTTGCTTGTCCGGGCATGTCGCGATGTATGTGATAGCCTTGACACCCTTGACCGGTAGTACACCTGTAGTGGGTTAGGATCGGCAGGGCGCTTGCGCAATGACGGGATGCATACCAGCCGACATGTACATGGACTTGCTCGCCAGCGTGAGCAGTAGGCGTAGGATCTCGGTTCTGTTACTCTCAAACTCCTTTGTCGATGCGACGGGCGTATTGCAGCCAACACCGCTCTGCCAGATGGAATAGGGAACCTTATTCTTGCCGGCAGCAACTTTGGGCAGGGTGAATTCCGAGAAGAAGAGCAGATCGATGAGGGTATCGATAATCTCTTCGGCCAGCGGCTTTGCCTTTTCAAACTCAGGTTCCTTCTCCGTGGGCGTCTGCTCCGGGTCGGCCTCGTCGAAGATGACCTCGCTTCGCACCAGCTGGCCTCTGCGACTGCGCTTGCGGCGCTCGGCCCAGAAGAACTGGTCCTCCCATGTCTCTAGGTGGTCGGCCTCATACAGAAAGGGCAGCAGGCGGGTGAGGACGCGGATGCAGTTGAGCGCATCACGCTCCGGGGCGAGCTCCGGATCCGGGAACGAGGGGTGATTGCGCAGGACGACGAGGCGCGAGGTGACTGCGAGGATGAGCGTCTCGAGATTGGCTAGGTTGTTGTCGCGAGTGCGGCGGATGTCTGCGGGCGAAAAGAGGGAGAAGACATCTTCAGTCGATTCGGGGAGTTCCCAGAACTGGGGGGCGTGGTTAGCAGAGCAGAAGAGGTAACAGGCAGGATGCATACACCAGTCCAATAGACGTCGTCGGCCGGAATCTGCTTGGGCTCCGACAGGCGGAAGATGCCCTGCTTGAAGGAGAGTTTTGAGTCGGATGCACCCATTGGCAAGCATGTCACGGCTTCACGCGCGCATTGTTGTGTATTGTATGTACTATGTGTGTGTATTCTGGCCAGAGGGCAGCCTCGCCGGCGAGGTGACGTCGGCTGCCGGGCGAATCCACCACGACTAACCATTCACATGCTTTCGCGTCTCGGCGCGTCTTCCAGTCTCTCCCTCTCTGTCTCTCGCCCTCCCCCGCTGACGTCCGTCATACCCATTCGGGAATCCCCAGTTGATTACTAAAAGCCACTGGTCCCTGGCGCAGCACCAGTGACGCGCTCGCCTTACATAATCCCTGCCATATCCACGGTGCTACTTCATCCCATCGCCGCCTGCTGCCTACGCATCTCGTCTCTTCCTTCAGTCCGCCATCCCGTCTGTCCGTTCCCACCCACTCGCAGCCCTTCTGTACAGTCGCCGCCCGCCGCCCGCGCGCCCGTCTAACCTCACGGCCACCACTCAAGAGAGCACTTCGCCACCATGCCGCCAAAACGCAAGCTCGCGCAGACAGCTGCTGACGCTGAGGCCGAGGATGGCTGGGACGATAACGACGAGGGACCCATGAGTGACCAGGAGACGTTCGACCAGCTCAAAGAAGAGTTCGACGTAAAGGCCATGACAAAGCGCGCCCGAGCTGGCCGTGTCAGAGACGCCGCTGCGGATCTCTTCAGAAAGTCGGACCAGTGGAGCGCGCCCCTCAAGGCGGACCACTACAACCGGCCGCTATGGGTCAACGATGCGGGCGGCATCATTCTCGAGTCCTTTCATCCCCTCTTCGATGAGGCCCAGGACTTTTTGATCAACATCGCCGAGCCGCAGTCGCGTGTCTCCAAGATGCATGAATACCAGCTCACCACCCACAGTCTTTTCGCAGCCGTCAGTGTCGGACACTCCAAGCAGGAGATCATCGAGAAGCTTGACCGCTACTCCAAGACTGCCCTGTCTGAAGCCATTATCCAGTTCGTTGAAAAGTCCACGTCCGCTTTCGGTAAGGCGAAGATTGTGCTCAAGAAGACGTTGTCCTACATAGAAAGCGAGGATCCCTCCATCCTCCAGAAGCTCCTCCGCGACCCCATTATTGCAGAGTGCAGGGCCGACTCGACCGATGGTCTTATCAAAGAGGCCGCCCCCAAGATCGGGCAGATGGCAATCCCGGGTACCAAGCTGGCAGCTGGTGCGAATAACATGGCACAGCAGCAGCAACCAGAACCTGCCCAAAACCCCGCCCCAAGCGAAATGATCGCAACTCTTCGAGAGGACGATGATGACGATGAGGTTGCCCAAGTCCACTCGTTCCAAATTAAGAGCGAGGAACGTGAAAGAGTGGTCAAACGATGCCGAGCCATTGGTCTGCCTCTGACTGAAGAGTATGACTTTAATAACGACGACACAAACCCAAACTTAGAAATCGACCTCAAGCCTCATGCGCAGATTCGGTACTACCAGGAAAAGGCTCTTAGTAAGATGTTTTCAAACTCGCGTGCGCGTTCAGGTATCATAGTGCTGCCTTGTGGCGCAGGTAAGACTCTGGTGGGCATCACGGCTGCCTGCGGTGTGAAGAAATCCGTAATTGTGCTGTGTACAAGTGCCATGTCCGTCGTCCAGTGGCGAGCCGAGTTCATCAAATGGTCCAACATCAACCCAGAGGATGTAGCCGTTTTCACTGCAGACAACAAGACGCGCTTCCCTCGCCAGGCGGGTATTATTATCAGTACCTACTCTATGATTAGTAACGCTAGAAAGCGGTCGCATGATGCTGAAAAAGTCATGCAATTCATTCGCGGACAAGAATGGGGGCTGCTGATAGCTGACGAGGTGCACGTTGTGCCCGCCAACATCTTCAAAAAAGTTACATACGAGATCGCATCACACGCAAAGCTCGGTTTGACAGCCACTCTCCTACGAGAAGATGACAAGATTGACGATCTCAACTTCCTCATCGGCCCCAAGCTCTATGAAGCCAATTGGCAAGAACTGTCGGAACAGGGGCACATTGCCAAAGTGCAGTGTGCCGAAGTTTGGTGCCAAATGACTCCCGAATTTTACACAGAGTGGCTTAAGCCCTCGTCGCTGCAGAAGCGTGCACTGTTGTCCATTATGAATCCAAAGAAGTTCCAAGCTTGTCAATTCCTCATCAACTACCATGAATCACGAGGCGACAAGATCATCGTCTTCTCTGACAATGTCTATGCATTGGAGAAGTATTCGCGCAAGCTTGGCAAGGCATACATTTACGGTGCAACTCCACAACAAGAACGTCTCCGTATCTTGGAAAATTTTCAGCACAACGAGCTTGTCAACACTATCTTCCTGTCCAAGATCGGCGACACCAGTTTGGATCTACCAGAGGCTACATGTCTGATCCAAATCTCATCGCATTACGGTTCACGTCGTCAGGAGGCGCAGCGTTTGGGCAGAATTCTGCGAGCTAAAAGGAGGAACGATGAAGGTTTCAATGCTTTTTTCTACTCCCTAGTATCCAAAGACACGGACGAGATGTACTACTCATCCAAGCGTCAGGCCTTCCTCGTTGATCAAGGTTACGCTTTCAAGGTCATCACTCGTCTTGAGGGATTGGAAAACTTTTCCCAGCTGGCGTTTGCGACACCACAAGAGAGGCGAGAACTTCTCATGGATGTCCTTCTCGCACGTGAAGAAGATGCCAAGGAGGAGAGGATTGAGGGTGATGCTTTTGGCACCAAGTACGCCTCTAATAAGGGCAAGAAGAAGCCTGGAGTAAGGAGAGCGGCCGGTACTCTGTCAGAATTATCTGGTGGCCAGACAATGGCGTACATGGAGGTGAACAAGAGCAGGAACAAGGAGTTGAAGGGAACAAAGGGTGTCCAAAATGCATTCATGAGGAAGCTTGCCCGGTCTGGGGCTAAGAAGTAAAATTTGGATATTTATTACTTATTTGCTCATCGAGTCTGGTCGTCATACAGACTATCTAGAACAAACAATAGAACAACAGGATCTGATGCGTTCTCTGGTAGACAACTGATGTTTCAGTACTGTTCAAATCGCTCTGATTTGTGATCTAATACCCTTTTCGAGACTTAACTTGAAGAGCGGTGTGAAGTTTTTATGAATGCGATTCGGAACCAACGTAGATCATCTACGTTGCAGGTAATTCTCACCATCTAGAGATCATTTCATATCATAACCCATCAGCCTAGTCCTGTCTTCTGCCAAGCCGGTTATACTTCTTTGCCCGAAACGCTACACCACGCGTGGGTAAGTTGCATTGTCTGCGTGAACGTCTGCACCAGTCAGCCGTCATCACACAAGCCTACAACGCCAGTATGTCGTGGAGCCAACACGTGCTGGCAAGCACATGCTTGGCCAAGCAATCGGCAGTTAACAACCGGTCCTCTATTCGCCCGGAGTTGTAGCGAAACGCAACAAGTCTCTCCCGAGATGCGTTTTGACAAGACCTTGCCAAGCACCCCTCCCAAGTCACATCCCCGCCTTACCCCAGGCTTGGCTCTCCACTTGCTCTGGTGGTATTGTGCTTTTACCATGAAATGTTGGATCTGGACTTAACCGTACTGGGGAGGTGGTTGTTGTCGGTTACTGTTACCCTCATGCGTTTCGGTTTGTGTGGCTAACGGGGACTGTTGAATGTGTGCTGATAACCTATGTGCAAGGCTAAGGTGCAGTGTGGTATGAGGATATCAAAGTTGTTCTGCGTGCTACCTTGCACAACTCTGGCCGCAATATAGCTAGCATGTCTGGCTATGAAAGGTACTAGAGACGGTTATCAGCAGACTACTGTTGATTTGTACCGCTAACTGGCTCTCTTGCATATACGAAGAGTGGAGCCACTCTGCCGGTGATACATGACTCTAGAGCAGACATGGTGATGGTTAGATTTCATAGTCTTTATGTCATGCTGTAGAATGCATTTTGAAGCTTCAACGCCATGATCAAGCAAGCGCTAACTTTATTCAAGTCTCTTGATCCTTGTCCTAAATCAGCCTTCGGCTGTCAGCGCCGATTTCGCAAAGTAAGTTCATTACTAACATGCAGGAGGGGTTGACAGTGGGGGCCTCCCAAGAGTCTCCACTGGCCTATGGTACGACTACGGATAAGGATTCGCGGTTATGTATACGGCCATGGCCGCCTATCCTGGATGTCTTTCGATGAACCCGTCAATCCTCATCGGCATCCCTTTCGTAAACAGGTACCAAGATGGCGCGCGACGCTGTGGTTGACTCTACGGAGAAAGACCACACCTATACCATGGAAGAGGTTCCCATCGAAAAGTCGCCGTTGGCAGGCTCACCAGAGCATCTGCACGACGCCATGAAAGCCGGACTAAGTCGCGAAGACGCCGAATTCCTCCACAGCATCGACAAGGCTGAGCAAAAGAAAATCTTCCACAAAGTCGACTGGCGCTTATGTCCCATGCTGGCCGTTCTGTACCTCATCTCTCATCTTGACAGAGCAAACATCGGGTAGATAGCCCACACTGTATCCAAGCACGTACAAGCTAACTAACCCCCCTTCAAGCAACGCCAAGATCGAAGGGCTCGAAAAGACACTCGGTATGAAAGGCACAGACTACAACGTCGCTCTCATGGTCTTTTTCGTCCCCTACGTCCTCTTCGAGATACCCTCGAATATGATTCTCGCAAAATTCAAGCGTCCTTCGTATTACATGGGTACGCTGACTTTGTGCTGGGGCACCGTCATGACAGTCATGGGGCTAGTGCAGAATCTCGCTGGGCTGTGTGCTACGAGGTTCTTCTTAGGCTTGTTCGAAGCTGGATTCTTCCCTGGTGCTATCTATCTGGTGGGACAGTGGTATCCGCCAGATCGCACGCAGTTCCGTATGGCACTGTTTTACTGTGCTTCGGCTACAAGTGGAGCGTTCTCAGGTCTACTGGCTGCTGCGATAGCGAAGATGAATGGTATGTTGGTTTCTAGATGAATGTAAGAGCATAGCTGACTTTTTGCCATAGGCATTGCAGGACTCGAGGGGTGAGTGCTACTACACCGTCAGACAAAAACTTTGGAAATACTAACACATAAGAAAGCTGGCGATGGATATTCATCCTTGAAGGAATCGCCACAGTTGTCTTGGGCGCTTCAGTCTTCTTCTTGCTACCGGACTCGCCAGATCACGCAGCTGGTCGATGGCTCACGCACGATGAAGCGCGGTTCCTCCGCCTGACACACATTGTTACTCGAGGTCTGAAGCGTGAGCGCCGCATCAATGCCGAAGGCAAAAAGACAAAGGTGAAATGGGGTGTCATTGGCCAAGTTGTGAAAGACTGGCAGATATACCTGCAGGCTTTAGTTTTCGCTAGCAACGCCGTGCCAAACTACGGACTGAAATTTACCATGCCACAGATTCTAAAGAATAGTAAGTCATCGAATTAACTCATGTGGTTATCAAACACTCACACCAAAGCAGTGGGCTTCACGAGCACAACTGCACAGCTCATGACCGCACCGCCATACGCCTGTGGAGCAATCTCCGCATTAATCTCCTCTCTCCTTGCTGATAGATACACTTGGCGTATGCCATTTATCGCAAGCGCCCAAGCCCTCCTCATCATCGCATACGCCATTCTCTTCGCCAAAGCCGAAGCCATCAAAGATAACGTAGCAGTGTGCTACTTTGCCGTCCACGTTGCCTGTATCGGGCTGTATCCCATTCTCCCCGGCTGCAACGCCTGGACCATTAACAATCTTGCCGGGCCAGAGAAGAGAGCCGTTGGGTAAGTCTGTCTCCGCAATCACTGCGTTTGTTTGTCCCCCCGCTCCACCACCGCCTCTCCCATTTCTTCTACCCAGCACATCTCCCTTGAGTACATGTATAGATATTACAAAATCCTCAATCTTCCCATCAAGCAACGACTCGACTTAGCCTCATCGG